>APFE030740313.1:7852-30348 GCA_000404065.3 Pinus taeda | reverse complement strand
TGGACATCTCAATTTTGGAGGTCTAAACTTGTGAAGCAGAAAAGGAATGGTGAAAGGATTACCATTGATAGAGAAACCGGACAGCCTATGTGAAGGTTTCATTTTGGGGAAACAACATAGATAAAGTTTCCCATCAGGTAAAAGCATAAGGGCAAAGGCACCCTTAGAGATCATCCACTCAGATTTATGTGGACCGATGCAAGCTGCATCATTAGCAGGTAACCAATATTTCCTAACTTTTTATTGATGACTTTACAAGAAAGACTTGGATTTATTTCCTTAAAAACAAAAGTGAAGTGTTTGAGAAGTTCAGAAATTTCAAGGCACTTGTGGAGAACCAAAGCGGGCTGCATATTAAAGTTCTCAGAACTGATAGAGGAGGTGAGTATATCTCCAAGGAATTCCTAAGATTTTGTAGAGAAAATGGAATTCATAAACAATTTACAGCAAGGTACACCCCACAACAAAATGGAGTTGCTGAAAGGAAGAACAGGACCATCATGGATATGGCGAGAAGCATGTTGAAGGCAAAGCATTTGCCAAATGACTATTGGGCTAAAACTGTAAATTGTGCAGCATATATTCTAAACAGGTGTCCTACAGAAGCAATGATGAATAGAGTGCCAGAAGAAGCATGGAGTGGGAGAAAGCAAGGAGTCACCCACATGAGAGTTTTTGGATGTGTGGCCTATACACACATTCCAGATCAGCTAAGGAGGAAGTTGGACATCAAAGGAGAGAAATGTCTTTTCATTGGATATAGTGAGTAATCCAAAGCCTACAGGTTGTATATCCCATCTACCAAGAAGTTTTTTGTGAGCTGAGATGTTCAATTCATTGAAGAGGATGCTTGGGATGGAAGCATAGAGAAAACAGTGAATGTTAAAAACTGTTTGTCTCATGATGAAGATGATGAGGAGATGGCTGAAATGCATCCCCAAACAGCAGTGCCAACACAAGGACAGTAAGGGACACCATTGAGGATAAATGAGAGTGCTTCTCCAAGCACACCACAAGGTGAAAATTCAAGTGCGTCTTCAAGCACTTGCACACCAAATGAAAGAGGTAAGAAGTTTAGAAATCTAAGTGATATTTATGATGAAGGAATGAATTCCTTATTTGCCTTGTTTTGTCATGTTGATGATCCTATTCATTTCGAGGATGCAATTAAAGATAAGAAATGGATAGAAGCTATGAATGAGGAGATGAATGCCATAGAAAGAAACAAAACATGGGATTTGGTTGAGCTACCAAAAGGTAAAGAAGTCATTGGAGTGAAATGGGTTTACAAGACCAAGAGAAACGCTGAAGGCAAGATAGAAAGGCACAAGGCAAGGCTGGTTGTCAAGGGATACAAGCAGCAGTATGGGAGAGATTATGAGGAAACTTTCGCACCGGTTGCAAGAATGGAAACCGTGAGAGCAGTGCTGTCCATAGCAGCACAAAACAAATAGAAAGTCTACCAAATGGATGTGAAGTCAGCATTCATGAATGGAGTGTTAATGGAAGAGGTTTACATTGAACAACCCCTAGGCTATGAGAAGAAAGGTGAAGAGCACAAAGTGTGCAAATTGAACAAAGCTCTTTATGGACTGAAGCAAGCTCCAAGAGCATGGTACAGTAGGATAGACTCCTATCTACTAGAGAATGGATTTGAAAAATGTGAGGGAGAACCCACAGTCTACATCAAAGAAAAAGATGGTAAATTGCTAATTGTTTTGTTATATGTTGATGATGTGATTTTTACAGGTAATGATGACTACCTCATTGAAAATTTCAAAACAGTCATGAAAGAGGAATTTGAAATGACTGACATGGGTTTCTTGAGATACTTCTTAGGCATAGAAGTAGATCAAAATGAAAAAAGGAAATTTTATCTCACAGACAAGATATGTAAATCAAGTATTGAGCAGATTTAACATGGAAGAATGTAAGGCAACGATCACTCCCACAGTGATGGGATTAAAACTCAGGAAAGAGGACAGCAGCAAGGATTTTGATCATAGTTTGTACAAAAGTATTGTAGGCAGCCTTATGTATTTAAGAGCAACTAGGCCTGATATTATGTATGATGTTAGTTTAATTTCCAGATTCATGGAGAGGCCAAAGGAGGCACATTGGCAAGCAACAAAAAGAATTTTGAGGTATGTCAAAGGTACCAAAATGTTTGGAATTTTATATAATGTCTCAGAACATTCAGATTTGGTTAGATACACAGATAATGATTGGGCTGGAAGTGTTGATGATCGGAAGAGCACTTCCAGTTATGTTTTTCATATGGGTTCAGGAGCCATTTCATGGGCTTCTAAGAAGCAGTCCATTGTAGCACTGTCTATAGCAGAGGCTGAATATGTGGCAGCTACAGCAGCAGCATGTCAAGCAGATGAGAAGGATGTTGAGGAGCTTAGGCCAAGAGCAGGCAAAAGCGACAGTGATTTTTTGTGACAATAGCTCAACTATTGCATTATCAAATAATTCAGTGTTTCATAAGAGAACGAAACACATTGACACAAGGTTTCATTACATCAGGGAATTGGTGAGCAATGGAGAAATTGCCTTAGAACATTGCAGGACTCAAGAACAGGTTGCAGACATTTAACAAAGCCACTGGACCAGAAAAGCTTTGAGTTTTTAAGAAAATGTTGGTATGACTGAATGCCCAACAGCTGAAATTAAAGGGAAGTGTTGAAACCATAATTCCATCTGCCGTGCGGGAACAATAAATGGCAACGCGAAACCACCTCAGAAAACCACAGCACATTTCGCACCGCTTTTGGCAAAAAGTGGTTTATGTCAGAGGGCCTCCGAACACCCCGATCATCGGCCACGCGTCCAGTGTACAAACTCAAAACCACCCACTCCCCGGAAGCTAAAGTTCGTTTGTTTTGTGTAAGGTTGGTGAGCGAATTGCGTCCGATCAGGTCAACGGACAAGGATTTCATACAACCTGCCAGAAAGTTAATTTTGCTTTTACCACAAGTTTTATTTAATGCATTTAATGAAATGTCAGTCTTAGGTAAAATCTTTAAAGTTTTCATACGACATATATTTTTTTTTAACCCATATGTAATATGTGTGTGTTGACTTTTATTTATCATTGCACACGGGTGGAGAAGCAATTTTTCGGGTTCGCTGCAGCGAATAGAGAACCAGGGGAAGAAGAAAAAATCTCCCAAATGAAATTTGGATTTCTTCTTACACGTGCATGTAATGGTTTCAAAATGAAAAGGCAATGTAATTTTTTTATTTTAGAATATATGGTAATGAAAATTTTCACACACTGGTGAATGTGAATTTTTTTTATTTTACAGCAGTAAACTTATGTAATAATTTCTATTCTTACACCAGTAAATGTAAAAGCTATTTTACAGCAATAAATGTGAAAAGAAGATTTTACATAGTGGTGTAAAAATCATTTGTAATAGCAGGCAGAGTATTTTGTTTTTTGTGAAACTTTTTGGTGAATCCCTCACAGTAAGAAGAAGAAATATATATCAGAGTTTTTATTAATGAATATAAAGGTTTTATTGGTATGAAAAACCTCTGTCCTCAAAATTTTAGTTGCTTCCCTATGCAAAAAATCCTGAGTAGAAAAACAGAGCATTGCTCTGTATTCAGTTTGTTTGTTTGTTTTTGGGATTTTACCAGAAAAATCCCCAACACAGTCCTCCTCTGCCAAATCCTGCAATACCAGCAACTGTGTTCGAAACCGCTGAACATCCAATTGCGAAGTGCTTTATTTCTCGCCTTCTTCCGTCTTCCAGTGGCAATGTCAAGGTGTCACTCAGTAGACGCCCCGTCGCGTTTCCCTTGCCATAGATAAGGGTAAAATGTGGACAAATCCGCGAGCACTTCTGGAAGCTTTCGACGTAGTAATGATTCTCGCACAGGTCTTTGCACTTCGGATCTGCGCACTTTATACGCTCATGAGAGGATGACCTTCTTGGATAAAAAGCCGTGATGTATCCATTGCAGTTGTTGCAGGTATAATTTGTGGTGCAGGGTGCCCACACCACATCACTTCCCGTGTCCATGTTGAGCAATAGATCCTGTGGAGGAGTACCCACCGACAATTTGATGTAATAGTCGATGAGGTCGCTGGGATCTTCAAAGTGATCTTCTTTGTAGACCCGCTCTTCACACTCTATCAATTTCATGCTTATTCTCTTCAGCTTTGCCTTAGGAGGCCACCATAGTGCGAATTCTTAGGTATAGCTAATCGGGGAAGAATGGGATTGACTATTGATAGAAAACCTCGAATTATCGTCAGTTGATTAGAGATTAAATACTAAGATTAGGTGTGTGATGCCGATGTTCAATACTAGTATTCGGTGTAATGGGGATGTCCAAGACAAGGATTACGGGTGTAATGGCAATAGCCTCGTAATAATTAACTTGATGAGTAGGGTAAATGGTGATGTAAAGCGTCTAATGCATATGTCAGTCGATGTTCGTTGCCCCCAATAAAGTAAAAGTAAACGCCAAGGTAAATAGTGATATGCTTGTTGTCCGCAACAAAGTAGGAATTGCCATCATTCATCTGCAGTGTCGACCATTGGAGGACATCCATTATCATTTGAACATCTGTGATTGATTGATTTAACCCGTTATTTGGATAATACTGTTAAAATTATTATATAACTTTCCTGCTTCAGGTTTATTGATATTTTTTTTCTTTTGTTAAATGGGAAGATAAGGTTTTAAAGATAATTTATTTTTTTTATAAAATAGCAAGAGAAGGTTTTATGAATATATGTTTTTTTTTTAAATGTAACCTTATTCTAACTTGTGAAATCAATAATGGATCATTATTATTGCTCGTTACTTTTTAATGTAAATTGTCAAATGAATAGTGCAGTCATTATCATTAGCTGCTATTTTATAATGTAAGTGTAAATGGTCAGATCAGTAGTGAGATTTTAATATATGTTTATTCATTATCTTTATTCAAAGTGAAGCACACTATTTGGAATAATTTACTAATACACTAGTTTTTCGAAGAATTTTGAATAGTTGTGTTTCATTCTCAGTCAAACAAAAACTATTATAATTATATTTGGTGTAGTTTTAACTTTTTATATTTTTTTCTTGAGTATATTTTCTAATTAATTTTATTTGAAATTTAAATATAATTTGTTGGAATGATATATTTGAATTATTAAATTTTATGAACTGTATATTTAGAGGGTTTTTAATGACTTCGCATCCATTTATATATATTCAAAAGTGCATTTAAAACAATTAAAATTAAATAATATCAACTAAAAAAATTAAAATTAAAATTAAAACAATTAAGCATTGTCATTATTTTTATTTTGAAAATAATATTAAGTTGTTACTTTATATATATATCATTGGAATAGATGTTTTTTTTTAAATTTGAAATATATATTTTTAATGTACACATCAATACTATAAAATATTATCTTTTTTATTCAAATTATAAACTATTTTTTCATTGTTTTGGTCATAAACATAAGAAAGAGGAACTTTTCCATCTGGTTGATAGATCATGATAAATAGCATCCCAAAATCCTTTTAGTGTAGTGTGATTAGTACTAAGAAAGTACTAAATATTTTATTGTTGGAATGGAAATTTAGATGACAATTTAATGAATGAAGGTGGAGCAATGGTTGGTTTTTCAATCATAGAACATTGGTTACAAGGATTTTATAACATATTTTTGTGTTGAATAGGTACATAGTTAGTAAGCATTACAACCCCGACATGTTCTTAAATCAAGCAATATAGGTTTGATCAACACAAGAGCAGGTTAATTCTACATCTTCTAGTTATTAATCTTCTAGTTAGTAGTTTTCTTCGTGCTTTTATGGTATGGGATTCATTTGGTTTCATTTTATCTATGCACTCGTGGTTGATTCAATTAACTTTTCTAAATTCTTTGATAATGGGTGGATTTTTGGAAAAAAATATTGCTCATTTCCCTCCTCGAATCATGGTTTAATTGCTCTCCTTATGTAGCAAGGTCCATTCACTCTTGCTAGTTATGTTCCTTATCTTGGGCACCATCCCATCTATTGGTCACATTGGTCCTAATTTTCCTTTCTTGAGTCAAAGATATTCCTTTACTAGGATGGTCACATTCTCGTCCTTATGGTTGTGGGATGGGTTATTAGGGAAACATATTCTAGAATTGGGAAAATACTTTAATCATCACCCTACCTTTAAAATCCTAGCATCCATTGGAACTATGGACCCTCTTTCACTATGGGCTATTCCTCAAAACAAACTTGTGGGGTGATTTTTTCCGCTGCTTCTTTTATGGGAAGTGTTCCTATGTACATGCTTGTTTCAAATGGCCTTGCATTGATTCCTTGATAAGTTATTTTTAATAATGAAACCTATTAGTCAGGTTGTTGGCTTCATATACAACAAGAGAAACGACTACAAAGGAACAATCTTAGCTCCTAAACCATCCGATTCTTACGAGAGACCTTAGCCCGTCACAAAATCCCAATCAAATGCAATGAGAACAGCCTCAAACGTCCAACTCTAGTTCATTGAGGACACTAAGAGGGAGATCAAGTATATGGAGAAAATAGTCAAATGGAAAAGGAAACAACTCACCAAGAAGAAACAAGAGCAAGAATTCAAATATTGGATCCATGATTCTAGTTATTCCCATAGCAAAGACACCAAAGGTTTTAAACTTATGGAATTATATTGGCTTGTTAAGAGCTAGCATTCAACATGCATTCAAGAATGACCTACGTCCTAGAATGAACAACAAGAAAACACATATAGAAATAAGAGATATATTGGGAAGGTTAACTCACTGATAATTGTTATTAATTATTCTTAAGTATTTACACATGAAAGGGATGGTGGAAGTTTTTATATCCACTCCAATTGATAGCTTATTTCTCTTAGTTGTATATTTAACCATATTTACCTAAAAACTAATATCTTATGTATAATGAAATTAATGATCCTAAGAGGCCCCTCAACCTCTACCCCACCCTCAAAGCCTTCTTTCACCCCCAAGCAAGTGTAAAATAACAATACTAGGGAAAAGTACTATTTAGCCTTCGTCCATCTTGATGAAAGTGTGCAATAAAATACTTTCACCTATTACTCTTTAGCCTTCCCCTTCAATATAGTACGTGTCTTTGGATTCAATGAATCTTGAGGGCTCAAATTCCCCTCCCAACAATGGTCCTTGTGACTTCTCTTGTTGTGGTGCTTGTTTCTTCCTATGCTCATTTTCACCATGTACAATGCTTCAAAGAACCTTCCTCTTCTTCACATTCTAGCTTTCTAGGGTACAACCCAAAAAATAGTTCTACAAATTTTATACTATGTGGCCTAATTAGTACAACTACTCTTGTATGATGCTGACTTTTAGCTCATTCTATGTGTGTTTGTGTCATTAACATCTCATTCTTGAATTCCTTCATTTCTTAATCAACCACAGAAGTGATCAAATGCTTGATCAGCTACTGAAAAAATCCCATGAACAATGTTGAATATGTGAATCAAGTGATGTATTCCCTTTTTACCTTTCAATATTCATCTTCTATTGTTGCAAAAAAAATTGTTGTGCAATCAAATATTCTTCATTCTCTTTATAAATCATAATCATTTCTTTATGTTGGTGCTCACTAATTGTTGTTATGCTTCTTTGAGATTTCTTGCAATATGCAGTCTGCGTTTTTACCATATGATTCAATATATAAATCATAAATCATTCTTTATATTGATGCTTATTTCTACTCCTAATATTCGTGACTAGGGTTTTCTGAGATTTCTAACAATATAGAGTCTGCATTGTTTATTACATGAAGGAAAACAATTTCTTGTGACATGCCATTATATTGTTTTACATGTGACTCGACTCAATTGAAAGTCAAGTCATTGACTCTTTAGCTA
Source organism: Pinus taeda (assembly GCA_000404065.3). NCBI lineage: Eukaryota > Viridiplantae > Streptophyta > Pinopsida > Pinales > Pinaceae > Pinus > Pinus taeda. The sequence continues at coordinate 22,457 of APFE030740313.1, read as the reverse complement.
ACATTTTTCTGATACCAATATTTCACAATTGTTGTGAATTTGATATCAAAAAATATCAGCAAAAAGGCCTACATTACACAATCTAACTTAATCAACAATATATTAGTTTTTTACTTTCCCATTTTCAACACTATTAGATTTAGGCTCAAGTGAACTATTATCCTTCATATAAAATTGATGTTTTTCATGAGTCGATTAAGATTCATAACCATTAACTCACAATCATTGCAAGTTTTTTTGAATTTGAGATTCATGACCTGCTTGGGCTTCAATTACTTGTATAATAATATTAAACTCTAACTAACCTCCTCAGCATTTACAAGTACAAAATTGAATTATTTTTAATGAGAAATATGATAAACTTGTCGAATGAAAGAATATCGAGAACTTACGATGTTAGGAATGACAACAATTACTGTTTAATGTAAGTATCTTAGTAAATTTGGGTTTACTGTTCATACATTTGCATAACCATAGGGAGTTATGTAACGAAGATTATTATATTAAATTGATGGTCACCCAAGAGGCTTGATGTAATGGTTGGAGAGTCAATCTTGACCTTGAGCAATAATAATTCCAATCCCTTACCCCGTGGAGGTTTCCTTGACACACTGTTAGGGTATTTCCACGTAAATTATTTGTGTTTTCTTGTGTGATTTAGTTTCCAATTTATGTTCATTTCTTTATTATTTTTAGAATTTAATGGGCTAAAATACCAACAAGTGGTATCCAAGCTCTAAGGTTTTGAGGGTCATGAGGTAGTTGTAAGGCAAAATTTGAAGCCTGAAGCAAGAGTTGAAGAATTCTACCACCATAGAGAGACCGAGCTAGAGGAAGCATTTTTGGTGAGGGTTGTGACTCTGTTTAGAACCCATAAAAGAGTAACCTATCAAAGTAGAGGGAATGCGATTCTGTTTGGAGTCATTGCCTATGTAGAAGTGTAGATGGAAAAGGTTGTTTTCAAAACTGTTTGAAAGGCCAAGCCAGGCCCACCAAGTCATGCAAAGAGGAGTCAAGCAAGCCTACTGATTGAAGAAGTAGTCTTTTTTCATTTTTTTTTTTTAATTTGAGTGTTGAATGCAAGGAAGGAGAAGTCCATAGTATACTAGTTTGGGAATCACCCATTAAATATCACTAGCACAAGATTTGTGAAGCTACACCAAAGAAATCCACGAAATAAAAGGAGTAACCACTAGATTTGCGAAGCTACACCAAAGAAAGTTACAAAACAAAACGAGGAGCTGCAACAATTTTCCTTTTTCATTGGACAGTGAGAATTTCGACATAACGAAAAAGAAGTCTTGGAACTGAGCAAATAGAGCAGGTATTTTTTTTAACTTGGCAGAGTTTTTCATTGTTAATTTGGTGTTTTCGATGATCTTTTTTTTTAAGGATTCATTGTTGGGTTTCTTTAAAAGAAAATAGGGTTTCTAGAAATTTTCTTTTTGTGGAAGAGGAATTATTTTTTTTGTGGAAATTCTTTGTTGAGGTTTTTTGTGAAGAAGAGAATTAAAAACCTTGGTGGGAAAAATCGAGTGACAAAGAGGCTGCAAATTTAATAGAGAGAAACTCTAGTTGAAAATTTCAAACAAGAAAGTTGAAACTTTTATTTTGAAACAAGGTGGCAAGAAACTGAGCAAAAACCCTGAGTGAAAGAAGATTTTGGTGAAAGAACCCAATCATTAATAAAATGAATCTTGAAAGATCATGAGTAGGAAGAAAATGGATAAAATGACTAATGTTAAGTTTGAGGTGGAGAATTTCACTGATAAAAACAATTTTACATTGTGGAAACTAAAGGTACGAGATTTGCTAGTGCAACAATGGTTGCACAAAGCATTAGATGCGGTTAGAAAAAAACTTGACGGAATTACATATTTGGATTGGGAGGACTTAGAAGCTTCAGATCTCAGTACCATCAGGTTGTCCCTTGCAAATGAATTTGTCTTCATCATTGTTGAAGAATCCTAAGCAATAGGTTTGTGGGGAAAATTGGAAATATTGTATATGACCAAATATTTAACCAAAAGAATTTATTTGAAGAGGAAGTTGTATAGCCTCTGAATGAATGTGTTTGTTGTGCAGTTACAGGTACCTTCTGTTAGTTTTAGTATTCTAATCCAAGAACCGGTTTCGAGTGTGCAATATACCATTAGAAAGATCATTTCAAGCTGCTTCTGATGAACATACTTAGGATATTATTTGCACTGAAACTCATGTGAAAAACATCTCTGAAAACTAGACATAGTAAAATCCCATTTTGATCTCGGGTGATAGGCTACGAAGACTGGAACTAACGAAAGGTACCTGTAACTGCACAAGAAACACACCCATCACTGATATTGAGAGAAAATATTAAAATTTTATGAGAATATAGACAAAAATGACTTTCAAAACTTTTAAATAACCAAAATTAATTTCATTTTTTACTATTTTACCACAATAAGCTCTGTAAGTGCATTTTCTGCCCTTTTTCTCTTGATTTTCAAGTGGCTATTATGTGAGATCAAGGGTATTGTTTCATGGACCATCTGTAACAGGTAAGAGGCCCAACCCTACTCTGCATTTTATGTCCATTTTATGCATTTTGAAAGATAAATTTTATGCTATAAATGAGGATTTCAATTTTTTATGGCGTCGATGACCATCTCGGTTATGGTCATCAGACCCACGATAGTAGCGCTTCAGCTCAAAGGCTCACATGATGCTATCACACTCTCTGTAAAAATATGTGTGATAACACTGAAGGTGAATTTTTAGGAAATAAAAATCACTTTTGAAGCAAAAATTGATGATTTTGATCCATGAAAAATTCATTAATAAGTGTCAAAAGATGTTTTACAGGAGAACATGGTGTTGGAGTGGAAATAAAGAGGCCATGAGGCTGAAGACTTCCAAGCAATTGAAGATCTTGAATGCATAAATGCTCTGAGGAATTGCAGGTTGTTAAAATTATTTAGGACCAGAGAATTAAGGGCTCATATGGAATTGCCGCCCTATTTTATTAGTCTCTAGGATGTAGATCGAGAGATCTTCATCATACAAGGCCATGAACTAGAACTGGAGGAGATGGATATCTACTTCATCATGGGACTGTCTCGATGAGGGACTCTAGTCTAGAGGCATTGTCCCGGTGCTGAAATGACCAATGGAGGGAAGGTAAAGATAACGACAATAATCAACAACATTGTCTTTAGAATGATTTTGGTCATTATGGCACATGTATGTAGCATGCAAGCTTTGCATGAGGCTTCAAAATCCCAGTTCCAATATGTTATCGCATACTTGACAACCACAATATTCAATTAGTGTGGAGGCCTTTTGGCAAACATGAGATGACAACTAACCAAGGCGAAGCATGGACACTTAAAGCAATTCAGGTTTTGTTTGATATTGGTGACGTTATTTTTAGAGTGAGTGACCTTATTCTGGTATCAGTGGGAAGAGGTACCAAACCCTGCCCCCCAAGATTCAAGACTAATGAGATGGAGTCAGCTTATGCCTTGAGGAGGCACGGGTCAACATATGCATTATCTGCCACAATTATTCGCTTGGTTAGAGGGCCAACTACTCATGGTAGATGATTATGCTTATGATCAAATGAGCTTCAAGTGGGATCTATATTTTCCTCTGCCACTAGGAGAATAGTGGACCGATGCAGGTAAAAACTTGTTTTTTCATAGTTTTTCAATTTTTTATGTTTTTTGTAAAAGTGAAAACTGAGACTCGACTTAAGATAAATGTGTATATGTGGGACCAGAAAGACCACTAGGTATGTCGTCAATAGCATAGGGAGCTACTCATCCAATAGTGGGTGTAGACTACGAAGAAGGGGCTGACCCCTTAGCTGAGATGGAGCATAATCTGGAGGTAATAACTCGTGGAGTCCCACAGTATACCACTATTGATGTTTCTCCACAGTGTTGATGGAGACACATACTAGGACTCTCGCAAGACTGCATCAACTATTAGGCTGAGTGATCAAAGCGGTCTCATGCTATCATGAGCATCGTGCAGGCTGATAGTTTATCCAACTCTCTTATACATTTTGTAGGCTTTGAAAACCAAGTGTCCCAAAACACTTTATTTTTTTATATTTTTATGTAAACACTGCAATAGGCATGATATATATATATATATATATATATATATTCTACTTACGTGTCCATAATATGATAAGTTTGATAAATGATGGAAATTCCTATGAAGAAAAAAATTTGCTAATGCATCTATTAATGTATTTAAATTACATGGAATATGTTGATATGTAATGAAATCAAAATTTCTTTCCAGCAATCCAATAGCTAGACACATATGCAATATTTGTGGATTTCTCACTGAGTAATGATTATTTAATTATAACACAAGGAACTAAGAATCCAACTTGACAACTAAATCCCTAATGCCAAGAGCAACTGCTTTTGACAAGAGTTCAATAATTGCACTGCAATCAACAATATTATTGGTTGTTCGACCAAGGCAGATACCTTGTAAGTTAATCAGCTCGTTGTTAGGGTCATAGAGTACCCATGCTGCGGAAGATAGATCATGTTTGCTATGACAAGCACAATCAACAAAACTAACATAATTGCTTGACGACATCTGCAAACCGAGTGAAACACAAGATAAGCAGAAAAACACATGTCTGCAAAGAAAATAAATACACCAAAACATAAAAAAAACACACACTAATTAATTAACACACTAATGTACAAATTTCACGCATAATACTTCTTGGTGGAGTCTATTTCCAAACTCGTGAAATCAATCAACAAAGAATAAAACCAGAGGTTCACTGTTGACATGACGTGTAAGCATCGACTTGGCTAGATAATAGAGTAAAACTCATAAAAGGTTATGCCCCCATGCCCCCTGGGTAAGTGAGGGTTATGACTCATAACATGAAAATCCCATTGTGACAATGGGAAAATAGTAGAGAATCAGTGAAAAAATATCATGATAGGAGGCATAAAATACTTAAGCTCATGACGCGGAAAAGGTGCCCCCAGTTGAAAAATATTGAAAATTTCAGGGTGAACTGAAATGTCAATAATCAGGGTTGTAGTGATGTTCCCCATATTAACCTCTGACAATACTGCATGCATCACAATAGGTGTTGGAAGTTAAGATGTGGGATAATAAGAAACAAACGCTTCATGACAAGAAGGCATCTCATCGAGGCTAGGAAGAAATGAAGAACAATGATGTAAACCGTTCCATGGAGTTTCGTCCAGGGACATGACCTCAATGATACTGTCATTGGTGGGGAAGTCTTGTCCAAGGATCTAGAGAATCCCAAAAACCAAGTCAAAGAGATGGCACATAGGTTTCCAGGTTCATACTGAAAACAATATGACTTTCTGAAGTGGCCATCAAAGTGAGAACAATTTCTTGATAATTAAGCTCTAATTGGCTTAAAGGCATAACATCACCAAATGAATCAATGTGATCTGGACTAGGGATAATCCAAGGATCTGTGGCCGTGGTCATATTTATTGAATGAACATTCGGAGGTGGGAGAGTAAAATTACCCATTAAAGCAGAGTCTTTAAAGGTACCTTCCCCCACGCTCTAGTAAGGAATCTCAGTATTTCCCACGTAAGGAACATTGTCGTTCGATGAACCAGAAGCAAATAAGAACAGATGATCAACAGTGACAATTTTTCCTTCATGAGGAAAAGGAAGCACATGGAACAAAGAAGACACCACACAAAACATGGTGTGAGTCCAGCTTCACCCAAGAAGAAGGTTGTAGTTGAGTTTTTCATCTACAACTTCTACCTCTAATTCAACAGTCTTTCCTTCTAATGTAATTGACAAGTTTTTGAGAATACTGTATAGTTGTGAACCTCTGCCATCAAAGGCTTCCAAGGTGTTCAGGGACTGGTTAAGAGTAGGAGAACTAATGGCCTTCCAACATGAAACAAACATGATGCAGGTAGAAGCACCTTCATTAATAACTATCCAATGAATCGTCTTTCCTTGGATAATAACCTGTATAAGAAAATAAATTTGATGAGGAAGACGAGGCACATGGTTATCAAGATTAAAGGTAATCAGACTCGAATTAGAAGGATCAGTAGCACCTATGGCAGAAAATAGTGACTTCTGTTGTGTTGGATATGACTGGAGAACCTCCAAGGCAGACATCACTAAAGGTGCCTAAGCCAAATCATCAACAATATTCTAATGATGCACAGCTCTAGCATTTAGATTGAAATATGATTTCCGAAGAACACCTTTGGGAGGTGGTCAGATAATGGACTTACTGTTAGGGAGCTCAAAATGGAGTTGACTAGAACTGGATGGAGTAGAGGTAGAAGGAATATCAGTAGCTTCTTTCTCCATTGTCTCCTTAGGCGTGATTTAATAGTCCTTAGCTCGGGTAGCGATCGAGATAGGTGATGAACCTTGCATCATGAACACTTTGGAACCAGAGGAAGGAGAAGACTCGAGTTGGTCTACCAACTACACTTGTTGAGATGGAAAGGGTTCTTTTAAGATAACCAGAGTCCCATTCACTAAGTGGTTAACTTTAGAATGTTGTGGACAATCCTTGGTGTAATGATCCTCCTCACGGATGAGGCAAGGGTATTTGGGATTTCTCTTAAAAGCATCATCAATAGATGATTTAGGAGGATCCTATTTTGGGGCACCATATTTGGCTTTACCTTTGCCCTTCTTCTTACCTTAGAGGCCTTATCTATTGTGGTAGACTGATTAGTATGTACCTCAGAGTTTTTACCATGACCGGATGAATTCTTCAAAGGATTATTGGAACCAATGTTCGAGACAGATTTCTACTTCGAAGAAGCCTTCATGGAAGTCTTAGATATGGAACCAATCACACCATCCATAAGTGGTACATGAGGGGAATTTGGTGTTGTTAGATCTGATGATGGTCTTGAAGCATCAGGCAACATCTCATACAACATGCCAGATTTCGAATAGTACTAAGTCTAGATATTGGGCACGGGTGATAACTTGCTCTTTAGTGACACATCCTCCCATAGCTATGTCCTTAGAAATCTTGCTGACGAAGGATTTTGTGAACCATTATATCAATAATTCATCAACAATCTCAAACGTGATGAGGCAACACCGCCATCTCCATTCATGGATATGATCAGAGATGTGGGTCATGGTGTCTTTCTTAGGGACGTAAGAAAATGAGTTCGAATTTCATACCAAACCGAAAATTTGAAATGAGTGAGGAAAGCCATAGCGAGAGAGTTGATATTAGTGTAGGTACCTCAAGATAACCCGATGTACCATTTAGCGGCAACACCTGTGAGAGTTCTCTGAAAGAGTCAAAGACGGATAGAATCATCAACATATGAATTAGATGAGCACCATAGGTGATATGTCATCACATGGGCTTGAGGGTCCTCCTTAGCTTTTCCCTTGAATTTGGGGCAATCACTCAGAATTTTTGTTGGAACTAGAGGCCAGTAAACAAAATGAAGGATGGGATCATTCATCAGCCTCAAGACATCGGGCAACTCCAACGTAGCCAAGAAAGGAATTATGTGTTAAATGATATTTAGGGCCTTTGAGGAGACTGAAATTATGGATTCCATCGTTGCTGGTAAGGATTTTGGCCCCACAGTGGAGGATTTTCTCCATATGGAACCTGATTTTGCCCACTGAGGGTTACCTTGGCCATCAAATGGATTGGATCTAGGGTAGGCTTGATATTTCCCTACCATAGGTCATTGATAAACATGGTATGCAAATTACCGGTTAAAAGGTTGTTGAACCTGTTGAACCTGGATGTAAGGAGATTGACCTTGCTACCATAGGGGTTGACATTGGGCTTGCAAAGGCTAACCTCATGGATACACATGTTGAGCTTACTGATGCCAAGTTTGACCTTTCTTCTACAAAGGCTGACTTCATTGTTGTAAAGGTTGAACTTTTTGTTGCAAAGGTCGGCCTTGCAAAGATAAAGGTTGGGTAGACTCATGAACAAACTGAGTTTGCGAATGTAAAGGCTATTGCAACTGCAACAAAGTTTTCCCCTACTACTATAACAACTTCCCTTGCCACTGCATTGCTTGCCCTTATTGCTACAAAGATTGTCGTTGTTGTTGCGAAGGTTTCCTTTGTTGCTACAAAGGTTACCCTTGTTGCTGCAAGGGTAGCTTGGCAGTTGCTTGGGTTATGCCTTGCAAGTACTGATAATTCCATAATTGAATCTGACCATATCCACCTGGAATAGCGGATTGACCACATTGGACATAAGCTCCGACTTGTGGATTATAAGATGGATTAACCAAGGATTGTGAACCATATGGGACATGAGCTTGTTGGATAAGAACCTGAGCCATATAGGGATGCTGATATTGGATGTTTCTTGACCCAGATGGACCAACAGGGTTAGGAATATTACACTAATAAGGTTGATTAACTCCAACAATGTGACTTTGTAATCCACTCACATGGGTTTCACCTAACATAAGAGGAGTACTTGGATCTTTCCCTCCAGGCGGTGGAACATGCAGGCCACTTGATGGAGAGGAAGAATAATTAATCGAAACTTGTCCTGAAACAATCAGTTGAACCAGAAGAGTTGGTTGAACCGGAAGAGTCAGTTGAAATGATGAGATAGACTGTGACGGAAAGGTAGGTTGAACAGGAACTAAAGTGGCATTAGTTTATACAGAAGTGTGAGACAGTGCGTTTTTAATAAACAGACCCAATGTAGGCATGGCATTAGATGAACAAATAGGATTTTTGTATAATGATGAAGCGTTGGGTGTTCCTGAAACCAATTGTGCTAAGGTGGTGTAACCATGTGGAAGCAACAATCCACTGGTTTCAGGGAACGTGCAATATGGGGTTCTTCCCACAAAAGGAAAACCTTCAGGAGGAAATTCATAGTCTTACTCCCTATGGAATTGAGGAGTGTGAGTCATGGAAACTTCTGGATGACGCTGAGGAGAGTTTGATACCTCAACCTCTAACTCCATAGATGGAAACAACTAGAAGCAACAGTACTGACTGTACGACTGATTGAGATAACTCCAAAGGAATACGAGCCTGATTGTAACGACTGTAGGGACACTGTGGAGATATCACAATAGAATCGAATAATGGATTTGATGGATGAATAACAAGCCTCTGCAGACTCTCAAGAGTCTGCGGACTCTCCGAGGTCTGAATATTATTACCAAAGGTATCTAGATCAGATTTTTGAGGGGAATAAGAATCTGATGGAGGTGGATATGAAGGAAAAGTTTGGATTCTTGGGATGATCCCAAGTTCAAAACCTTGATCTTTAAGTGACTAATGAAGTTTCAAATGAACTCCTTGGGAGGACAATTCAGTATCAGACAAAGAAGGAGAACTGTGAGATGGACTCAATGGTTCAGCCATGATGACTTCCTCTTAAGTGTAGAAAAGGAAGGGAGATTCATTGAGGGCCTATTAATTTTGAAATTTTTAGGGAATTACTCAATATTGGTCTAAGAAGCAATTGCTTGGGTTCGACATGTTGGCATTGGGTAGCTTTTTTAGAAACAAAAACTTTGCCTTTTTTCATATATTAAGAGTTCAGAAAGGACAAAAAGCTGACTCTAGTCACTTTCGATAATTTTGCGAGCTTGAAAGGACAATTTTCTCAATTGTATTTTCAAATTTAAAGAGTCATAAAAGATCGAAATGACTACTCAAGTGAATCTAGGCAAAAGGAGTACCAAGTAACCATGAACTGCAATATACACCTCAACAAATATATTTACCACGGACTTGATGTACATGCAGACAATCTCCTCGAATGTTGTGTTTGGTGTAGCATGTTTACAAGGTGGGAGACTCGGCTCCCTATGGATAAAGGTTTGCAACCTATGGGGTTCTCCTTTTCCATACACGATAGTACGGAGAGCACAAGTCCATGCTAGTGCTATTTAATGCTGAAGCAATGACAACTACTAAGTTTTAAAGAAATTGGAACATGTCTCTAGCCTAGACCACTAAATATGAACATTAATGTTTCAAATGCTCCTTAGTTTAATTTGATAGATTTTAAAGTTAATCTTGGAATTATGCTTCAATTTCAAGGACTTAATGATGTTGCTTGTTCCTAAAATGCAAATACACGACAAAATGAAATCCTTCAATTTATTGAAATCTATCTATGTAAGGAAGAAGATCCCACAAATCATGCATCCAGCCAAATGAAAAAGTGCATCCATAACAATTTTCCAATGCTAAATGAAAAACATGAAATCTAATCTTTCATTTCACAACAAATGCAATGCCCAAAAACAATTTTAAAGTAATCTACCTTAACATGCAATGATGATTTTATTTTCACTTTAGTGCAATCAATACAATCTAATGCAAAAAGTAAAAGAGAATGCAAGCAAGCAAACAAACATAAAATTATATTTCACATTAATGTTTTGAATGCAACTCAAAATGCTTTGAAACTATGAAAAGAGTAAACACTTTCACCTTCACTTTTCGAAACACGAAACTCATAGCATACACATCCTCTCGATTCAAATGAGACAATCAATTTGTAATATATTGTTTGTCAAATGGAGCTTAAGTGACTTTCATAGTATCCACTAATGAAAATAACTTAACACACAAGAATCAAAAGTGATTTACAAAGGATGTCTGAACATACAAACACTCTTTAACACAGGAAATTGATCTCTAATCTCTGATGAGAAGACCAACGAGTGGACAAAGGTTGACCTAGAAGACCTAGAAACCCCAAAAGGCCAATCAGCTTTAAGCACACTCAAACCAAGTTAAAATGTGATTGCAATCAGACAATAAGAGATCCAACCAAAATCACACTAGCAAATCACTTGGAGAAGGCTAACAGAACTAAAACTAAGAAGACAAACCCTAAATTTCTTAAGATTCACCAATCATCGCACCTGTTAAGAGGAAAGTAACGATCATCGCTACTGTAATCAACAAACTTGCAATATCATCACGACTGCCAGGGTAAAGAATGTGATGGTGGAGAAAAGCAAGAAAGAAATTCAAAATCTTCAAGAACAACTCAAATCAACAACCTTCAAGCATCTACTAGACAATGACATTGATTACATACAAGAAATGAAGTCTAAAAATGAATGGTTGATCAAACTCGTCAAAAGACAAGGTGAAGAAATGGAAGGAAAGGGTCATAGGTTCCCTAGCGGAGTTACCATTTTTTTAAAAAGGTTAATCCTCTCTGCAGACAAAGACGATCCCTCTAGCCCAATGAGTGGGTCTAGCAATTCAAGTGACAATCAACTAGACATCTTCATAGATTATGATTGAAAAGTAGAATGAGAGAGAGACCTAACTCATTTTGATGTCATTTCGATTTCCTTTGACGAGGGCCTCAAACCGCTTGTGTCACAAACTTGTTACTGCTTCTCTCAACTCTTATGTACCTACACAAGTGATCAAAAGACAACAAAGCATGCCAAAACCAATAGAAAATCCAATAACAATCTACTTAACTGATCAAGGAATGTCAAGCTAAATAAACACATGAACATGTATATTTTGGGAGGTTGAATCAACAGTTGTATATTATTCAAGGAAATCAAGGGAAGCATACAACCAACTCCTTGATTTTGAAAGGCTCTCCTTGAGTGGTAATCGAAGTCCAAGCCAGGAAACTCTCCAAATTCTCCTTCTCCAAGTCTAATGAATAGCCTCTAGATACAAACTCAACATAGCAGTGCAAATGGACATAGACCAACCATTTGGGAATGGGAGAAGAGGAATTTATAGGCTGGGAGAGGGAGTTAGGACTCCTACAAATATAGGATTAGGCCCACTTCTCTAGAAGGTAGCACATAGAGATAAGTCAAAGAGGTCAATTTAGGAGGATTAAACCTCATCTATGCAAAACCACCTCTAACTTGTCACTCTGGAAGCTTCTCATCCTCTTTTGGAAAATTACCTTTTTGGGATCATCGCGAATATGCAAGGGAACGGAGGATGTAATCTCTCACCATACACAGTGCAACATGCGACCATTATTGTTTTGAGCTTCATAAGAGCGATGACCCTCATTTTAGGGTTTTAAGAGCTATTTCTTCAGGGAAAGATCAAGACATTTTGAAAACAAATATTAAGGAGGGATTTGAGTTGTATGCATGGATGAGTATATTGTATAATGGTCATGTTTCGGGAACTTTGGGGTATTTCACAAGGAAGTGCTGGAGGCGTGACTAAATACTGTGTAACACATATTTAAGTGCTTCTAGGAAGTCAAAGAGTTAATGTATTTATTGAAGACCCTTAAGAGCATGTTACACTATGTACAAATTTGTATAAGAGTCAAAGGAAATATCTCCAAGCAAATTCAAGTCGTCTCCATGCAACAACATCCTCCTAGAAGCAAAAATGATGAAGAAACACCAAGTCAGCCTAAAGGAGGGACAATCCTCTATATATAGAGGTTGTCCACTCCCTCATAATGACTAATACTCACCTCTGAAATCAACGAGCAAGAGAAGTCAAGGAAAAGTGAAGAAGGATGAACTTTAAGGGATATCCAAGGAGAAAGGAACAAAATACACTACTAAACCTCCCACATGTATTAGAATTTAGGGCTACAACTTTCATATCAAGTTTGCACCTATACATTGAAGAAGTAGCTCGGTCAGTCTAGAATAAGGAAGAAATCATCATTAATATAGGGCTTCACTAGAGACCAAAGATAAGTGTCTCTTCTAGGGCAAGTACAACAAGGACTACCCACAATTGTGAAAAGAGAAAAGTATTGGAAGAAGGAGAACAAAGTTCTAGAAGAAGGAGGGCTAAGTGTCAGGAACAAAGTACAAGAAGGAGGAAGGACTTGAGTTGTACTTGGAGGATATTTTAACCAAAGGTCTAGGGTTTGGAATTGAGCAATAATAAGCATCAATAAGAGAAATTTACTAAATGGTTTTCCTCTATAAGAGAGAGAGGTTTTGGCCCTAGCAGAGAGGCAATGTTTTGTTTTCTTGTTTCTTATGTTTTTATAACGGCTTGATAAAGTAAACACGCACACTAATTATAAGAAGAACATAAGCCAAGATAAATTATAAAATTTCTTCACGAATTGTTATCAAGTTTAGATGAATCCTATTATACATAAATGCACTTGATTCTTCAAACAAAGCCCAGGAATTTCAGGGTTGGAGGACCAAGTTGTGGCACTACATAGCATTATTGCAAGTCTTCAACTACAAAAGAGCCAAATAAATAGCATCATTGAAGAATTGCAAGTCTTCAACTACAAAAGAGCCAAATAAATAGCATCATTGAAGATGTGAGTCCGAGCACTGATTTTAATCGGTCCATTTACCTACTACTTAAACTAGTTAAGCTATGAATAGTTTTAAATGCATGTTCTTTTGTCCCAATTTTTGTCCACTCATATACTAAAACTAGTAAGAATAAGAGAATTGGTGTTTATATATATATATATATTATAGTATTTTCCGACAATGATAGAGCCACAAAAGTTAAAAAAATGAATCAAGAATTCACAAGCATTGTAAGTCTCCTGGGTTTCTGGTCGTGACCGCGCACATATTTAATGTAAAAGTACTCATTCTTGTAGAAAAGAATATTTACTCAAATAAATGTTAAAGAAAGATTATGAATCTCACGTAGAATTTTAGTAAATCTATAAATCAATCTCAACTAATAATACATCTAAACGAAATTTTATATACATAAAAATATGCAATTTACAAAATAAAAATAAAAAGTGAGAGTTAACTACACTTAACAAACATGATATTATTAATGAAAAATAAAATGAAAATACTTAATGCAAATGTAGAAATATTTTGTTCTCAATCCCACATAACTTTATGCTATATATCCATATAGTGAATAATGTTTGTTCCACTCCATAATCTTATTTGTGAATATAAAATGATTGGATATCAATAATGTATTTTGCACGTAAAGTAAAAATGGATTAAAATTTCAACGAGTTCTTGTAGCTAAAGTACTCTAATTCAAACACTCTTCTTCATGATCATTATTCATGCACTCCTTTTTACTGCCTGATCATTACATTTCTTTGACATTCCATAACTGTAATGTTTAAAGACAAAGTCATGAAGAACGAATCAAGCGACCAAGTAAATATTTATTACTATGAAATGTTAATGTTATAAGGCAAGTATGCATTTCTTTTGTAGAGACTTTGTTGAAAATTCTAATTATTTTAAAATGTTAAAATATTTCTAAAATTTATAACTTTTATCTTTCTATTTTAAATAAAAAAACAAAAAAAAACCATATACTTTTCATATTAAAAAATAAATTAATATGTAATAATGAAGAAAAAATACCTATTTTGTATGTAAAATAGTAAGGAATATATCACTGCAATATATTTAAATATCATAAATTCTATTTTTTTATTATTTTGGAGTATTCAATTATTTTCAAATTTACATGAAGTTATATATTCAGAGTGAACACTTTTTAATGTATCTATTTACTAAAAAATTAGTTAAAGCCAACGCTACAAAATGATAATTGCGCATATGAAAAAACACAGAAAACTAAAAAACAACTACATTAATAAAGCTCGGTACCTTCGTCATAGAAATGTACTAATAATTTCATTCATTTTAGG
>APFE030740309.1:0-10174 GCA_000404065.3 Pinus taeda | reverse complement strand
AAATTCACCGAAACCTTTGTAATAATAAATTTTTAACCCACTACATTTAACTTCGTCATCACCAACACTACACATTTCAATTTGTACTTGGTCCACTTATTATGCCTAAACCCATAATAACAATACAGTGACCTTGATGGAGCCAATAATGGTTGGTATCATGAGAGGTCCATTATCGCTAAGTTATCCAAACCGTTGAATTCAAACCGTTCAATCATAACCGTTGAATTCAAACGCCCATATTTCTGCCTTCAAACTTGACATTCTCCACATTTATTCGATTTCTCGATCGATGCGCAGTTCAGTTTTGTTAGTGCATGCTTGGAGTTTAATGTCCAAAGCTACGGATGTCCAAAAAAGGTTGGGATTTTTTTTGTTTTTTAGAAATTTAAAAAGCTTTACTTGTTGCACCAAGTTAATGCAATTTAGAATTTTTTGGTTTAACCTATTTTGTACGCTAAAAACTTTCATGCTCTGTACGTGTACAGGTTGCAGTCCGAGCTTATGCAACTAATGGTACTTTTCCTACTCTTTTTACATATCCTTCTGTCTGAGATTATGACCTACTCAGTGTTCTTATATTATGTTTGCCATACTCAATATTCTTATATTATGTTTTAACATAGTGTATATATTTTTTTCTTTGCTGTTTGCCCTATTCACTTTATATTATGTTTTAACACAGTGTATATATTTTTTTCTTTGCTGTTTGCCTTATTCACTTTTTATGTAGAGTATATATTTTTTGTTTTTCTTGGATCTACTAATTTCACAGAAGGAATGTATTGACAATATATTTTATTCAAAACTGTTTTAAGTTTATGGATTATATAGAATGCATAATAATCTCATAATTAAATTGCAATTTTCTTGTTTTTCTATTTCATTTTGCTATATTTTAGTGATTTTATTTTATTACCCAGAACATAATTTTTATTTTCTAATTCTTATTCAATCTTCAGATGAGTGGTACACCTGGAATTTCAGCTTTTCCAGAGGCAGATGACATTTTCTCTTGGGTTGGCACCTTAAATGGAGGAAAAGACACTGTTTATGAGGGTCTGAGATATAAGGTTTCTTTGAGTTTTCCAAAGGATTATCCCTTCAAGCCTCCTGTAGTGAAATTTGAGACACCTTGCTTCCATCCTAATGTTGACAAGCTTGGAAACATATGCTTGGACATTCTTAAGGTATATTTTATTTGTTTATTGTCTTTTCCCTTACCTTCTAGGTTTTAGAAAGTTCCCTACAACTTTCAAGCCTAATTATGCTATGATAAGTAACATGTCACCTTTTATAGATTAATTTAAGTAATATGTCACTTTTTGTACATTAATTTGTAATGAGAATTGGTTATAGGAAAAATGGTCCTCAGTATATGATGATGTTAGTACAATCCTCCTACCTATTCAAAGCCTTTTGAGAGGTAAACATGAGCTTAATCTGGATCAACTTTGTAATTTTATATTCCTCTAGTTTTGTTTTCCATACTCAATCAACTCTTTTATATTGTGCAGAACCAAATAATAAATCTCCACTTAATACCTTTGCAGCCTCCATATTGAGCAATCAAGAAGGTAATCCTTGTGACTCTTATTAAAATAAATTACAATTCCTAATTGTCCACTTAATACCTTTGTAGCCTCCATATTGAGCAATCAAGAAGGTAATCCTTGTGACTCTTATTAAAATAAATTACAATTCCTAATTGTATGGTAGGATGATTGAATTAATTTGGCTTTTAATAATAGTCTAGAAGTCTTAGTGTTAAGGCATTGACCAATTATGGTTGACAATGTGTAGACTTCAAAAAAAGAAGTGATGAAAAAAGCACTGATGAAACAGTACAAGGATGAAGGTGGAGCAACTAGTCAATAGTTTTAGTTCATGTAGTTTACAAGATTCAAAGATGATTTTCCATCCCTGAAATCAAAACAAAATGTCTTAGAGGGTGGTTTAAAATTTCTGTACTGTATTGTAATAGAAGTAGTGGAGTTTACATAATTGTATTAATTTTATTGTAAAATATTGTTTATTAAAATTGAATTTAGGTAGAAAGAATACTTATTGTTGCTCTTAACCAATGGGGAATGTTTCTTGTAAATGTATATATATCCATTTTGTCCTATGGAATTTGCTTAGTTATAAACTAACCATGATATGAATTATGGTGGTTTTTTATATAAATGCATAAGATTAGTTAGGAATTATATGATGAATCGTGGTGCATTTCTGTGGACAAATGTTTATAGACTATTGGTAAACTTGTATTCATACTTGTAATTCATGAACATATTGGCTCATGATTTATGTGGTTGTTTTGAGCGCTAGTAGATGTTTATAATAAATGTATATCATTTCCATTTCTCCGTCTTTGAGGAGAATGGAAATTTTCCTCGTAGATGTTTATAATAAATGTATATCATTTCCATTTTCTTAATTTATTGAGTCTTTGACTACATTGGAAATTTTCTTGTCTAGAAGTTACTACATGGAAAATTATTTTACACATAAAAGTGATTACATAAACCTTCTTTGTTGGAGATGAAAGGTAATGTTTTTCTATGTTATAAAATATTATTTAGATATAAAATTTTAGAGTTACTATCAATATTTTACAAATTTATTTTTCATTTAAAATATTTATTATAAAATTTATAATTTAGAAATTTAAATAATGCAAAATATTTGATTTTCTCCATATTTATGTTATTTATATTTTTTTGGAATAAAATTCCATCTTAGATAGCATGACAATAATAAAATAATGTAAATAGAATATGGTGGAATTACTTATTTTAAAAAGTTATAATTGCTTAAGGCTTCTTATTTCAATCTAATGTGGATACTGACTTGTTGCCTAGATTGATTCTCAAGGAATGTACTCACTATATGGTTAGTCTTAATGTGTATCAACTACTATAGTGTATTAAAGAGTTTGTTAGGTTGCATTGACTTTTACTAAATTTAAAAAATTATATTTGTAAGTTTGTTAGATTGCATTGACTCTTAATAAATTTTAAAAATTAGATTCTCCTCAACCCCACCAATTTCCTAGGGATTTGATATTATTCAAATTGTAATAAGTTCCTCAATTTAGTCATTATTATTTATAAAATTTATAATTTATATATAAGAAATTTTATTTAGCAAAAATGGTCCATTATTTTTAATAAATTTAAAATATTATATTCATGTGGATAGTGGCCCCCTCATAATGTTGACAATATTGGAAACATATGCTTGGACATTATTAACTTATGTTTTGTTTGTTTCTTATCTTTTCCCTTACCTCCTAGTTTTCTTTTCCTTTACCTTCTAGTTTTAAAATAGCTACCTGCAACTTGCAAGCCTAAGCATGGTATGCTAGGTAATTTGTTACTTTGTATATTTTGATTTGTAATGAGAATTGATTACAGGAAAAATGGTCCTCTGCATATGATGTGTTCTTACTATCCTCCCATCCTGTCTATTCAAAGCCTTTTGCGAGGTAAACAAAGAAACATATGCTTGGAATTTCTTAAGGTATGTTTTGTCTGCTTCTTACCTTTTCCCTTAAGTTGTAGTACCTTCAACTAGCAAGCCTAAGTATGGCATGCCACTTATGGTATACTAGGTAATATGTTACTTTTTATAAGTTGATTTGTAATGAGAATTGATTACTAGAAAAATGGTCCTCTACATATGTTGTCTTTGTACTATCCTCCTGTCTATTCAAAGCCTTTTGGGAGGTAAACAAGAGTTTAATGTGGATCAAATTTGTAATTTTATATTCCTCTCCTTTTATTTTCTAAACTCAACCAACTCTTTACCAAATAATGAATCTCCTCTTCATACCTTTGTAGCATTGACATGGAGCAATCGACAAGGTAATGCTTGCGATGCTCTTATTAAAATAAATTATAATTCCTAATTGTATGGCACGATGATTGAATTATTTTTGACAATGTAGACTTGAAAAAGGGTAGTGACTACATACCATTGACAATGTGTAGGCTTCAAGAAGGCAGTGATGAAACTTTAAAATGATGACGACTGGTAAATAATTTCAATTCATGCAGTTTTTAAGATATTCTTTTCCTTGGGTGAAATCAAATCAAATTCTCTTAGATGGTAGTTTAACAATTTTGTAATGTATTTTAACTAATTAACAGAAATACTGGAGTTTAGATAGTTATATTATTTTTATTGTAAATATAGTGTTTATTAAAATGGAATCTAGGTAGAAAGTATACTTTTATTACTCCTAACCATTGGTGAAAGTTTCTTGTAAATGTTATATATCCATTTTATGCTAGCATGTTGATTGATTGGACATTGTTAGCCATGAACATACCATCATATAAATGATGGTGGTTATTTTATATAAATTTATGGTGGTGGTTATTTTATATAAATTTATGATGGAGGTTATTTTATATAAATTTAAAGGATTAGTTAGGAACTATATGATGATTAATGTGGTTGTTTTAAATAAATATATACAGGAATAGTTAGGACAACCTAGCCAATAATAATGCATATTCATTTTTTGGAAGAATGTTTACACACAAACTTGTATTCATACTTGTATGTCATGAACATATTATCTTGTATTCATACTTGTAAGTCATGAACATATTATGGCTATTTTGAATGCTAGTAGATGTTTATAATAAGTTTATAAGATTTCCATTTTCCTTATTCATTGGGTCTTTGACAAGCTTGGAAATTTTCCCATAAACAAGTTATTACATGGAAAATTATTTTTATACTTGAAAGTAATTACATAAAAATTTGTTACTTGAGATAAATGGAAATTTGTGGTAACAATTATTGGGATATTCTTGAGCTAAAATAATATCTTATTATTTTTTGCCCCTTGAGCTAATGAGGGATGATTACTAATTGATTAGTTTTACTGCTATAATCAAAATAAATTCTTGGACTAAGAGAAAGAGCCATTGAAGGAGGAATAGTGATTGATTTGTTTTACTGCTATAATCAAATTAATCTCAATTTCAGAGGAATGAATTGGAAAATGAAAATCAACTTTTATTTTAATATGAAAATACATTTATATTTAATTATTATCATATCCAAATTTATTTATTAAAAATATGTAAGGAAAAATATCCATTAAAATTTTAAGCCAATTTATTTATAAAACAACATTCCAAAAAAAAATCTTAGACTAATAAATTGATCTAAAAACCAAGCTCCAAATTTGTAGATAATTACCCAACCAAATAAAATATTTATTTAAAAAACAATCTAGGAACTTGTAAATAATTGGAAAACCAAACATTTAACACATTTGTCATGGCTCAATTAACAAAGATATGCTACCTTTGCAACTTGGGAATCTTCCCTTGTTACTATCAATATTTTACAAATTTATTTTTCATTTAAAAAACATGTTATTAAATATACTTTTTAAAATTATTAAATTATTAAATTTTGTAAATTAATAATTTTAATAATGCAAACTATTTAATTTTCCATATTTGTGTTATTTTATATTATTTTGGGGAATAAAATTTCATCTTTAGATAGCATTACAATAATAAAATCACATAAATAGAATATACTCTAATTATTTCCTTTAAATTTTTGTTAAAAAGTTATAATTATCTAAAAGTGAAACAACCAAGTACAATTAGAAACACACATTTAACGAGACTTCAGTACTAGAATAAGGTTGTGACATGTCACTACTTATTTGTATACATGAATTGTGTGTTGATAGATTTTACTTTATTTGATTGAAGTGAATTTTGTGTTTATAAATTTGAGTTTATTGCAGTGAATATTTTAATTAATTAAATATAAATTTCTTTGAAATGCTATTAAATATTTTTTGTTTTTTTTTTTACATTTTATTTTGCAATGTCTTTTTTTTCCACTTTCTTTTGTTGAGAACAAATTCAACTTTAAATTTATAAAATAATGATCTAAAGGTTGGAGAAAATGGAGGTTTTGAGGTGGTGCTGCACTGCACCTGACAGTCTAGGCTAACTTCCACGGCTTGGCTGACTCTGTCATGCCTGCCTCCTACCCACGGGATCCCTGGAATTCCATTACTATGGTCATCCCGCGTTCCACGCAGATCATAACCTCCACTGACTTGATCCCTATCGGTTAGTCATGGACCAAGACACCATTGGTTATTTTAAGGACCCCAATTCCCACAAGGAAATTTGGTCTTGTTAGTGCATTGTTTCGGGTTCTATTTCTTTTGGCTCATCCATGCGCCCTCTGTCTACTTCTAACATTGCACTAGACTGATGTGGGCCATTTGTGACCCACCCACCACCTGCTGTCAATCTTAAATATGCCTCTAGCTTAGTCTCGTATTACGTACAAGATTTGTTTCTCACATCTCCCATCCTTTATTAGGATTTTTTAACATAGATTCATTTCTTTAGTTCTGTTCTTAATTAGAAAATGTGTAACTCATAATTTTGTTCTAGGTAGAATAAAGTGATGACTTGTTACTAATTTACCTCAAAGGGTTTGTATTTTTACTAAGCGTTTTCCTTAGAAGAGAAACTATACAATCTCAAAATGTAAATAATAAAATGATGTGATGGCCACAGTAATAAATCCACCAATAGAGTTGTTGACTAGCCTTCTCCCTACCTGGAGCTCTGAAGGTCAACGAAAATGGAGGTTTTGATGTGGTGTTGCACTGCACCTAACAGTTTAGGCTAACCTCCATAGCTGTCTGACTATGTCGTGCATGCCTCCTACCCGTGGGATCCCTGTCATTCCATTACTGTGGTCATCCCCCATTCTACAAAGATCATAACCTCCACTAATCTGCTCCCTGTGGGTTTGTCATGGACCTGGATACCATTAATTATTATGAGGACCCCAATCCCCATGAGAAAATTTGGACTTACTAGTGTGTCGTTTCAAGTTCGGTTCTTTTGGCTCATCCCTATGCCCTATGTCTACTCCGAACATTACAATAGACTAACCTGGGCCATCTCTCACCCACCCACCGCCCTCTGTCAATCTTAAAGATGCCTCTAGTTTGGACTGTTCTCTGCTTTCCCTCGTTACCTTGAACCTCCTCAACACCTACCTCTTACCATACCCTACTTTCGACTCATCGCTACCCCACCCACCTCATATCTCCGCCCCACCCAACAACCCTTCTTTCCCTAGCATCCCTCCACCTGGGTCTACTACCCACCGATTCCCTAGATAGGCTAGAAGTGCACCTAATACTATTCACCCTACACCCAGCACCCCCATCCACTCTCGCTACTTCAGTACAGCGGTCCCAAACCCTAAATCTACTCCTTCAACCCCCCACATGGTTAACCAGGGCATCAAGGGACTCCTACAAGATTACCCGACGACTCGCAGGTTAGACAAAGTCAATAATGGGAGGTGTTTGAAGGTTGTTGACAGGGATATCAACCTTTCCTTGGGGGAAGACCTCTCGATGGGGGAAGTAGCTGATATAGCCAAGAAGGTCCTTGTGGGCGGAGTTCGGGGCAGAATTACACTGTGGAGAGACTACATCTCTCAACGTTGGAGATTTGGGGCACTTTACTTAATGAAATGCCCACCATTTGAGTGCTCACGGGAGGGTGGTTCACCCTTATATTTCATAGGGAATAATATACATACTAGATACCCTCAAGGTTTTGTCACATTGAATTAGCCCATGTATTGCTGAAAAGATGGGATCCTTTATTTGATCCTGAGAGGGAACATCTAGGAGTTGGGCTCCCACCACCGGGCTCTCCTTGATTCGCTTGCATTGGGCATCACACACTATCAAGTTGAGCATAAGCCCTCCCAGGGGAGGCCATCCAAGATTTCCAAAGTCATCAAGATTGTTGGGGTTGATGTAGCCTAGGGCAGACAGAACACCATTGAAAGGGTACTTAGAGCACAGGACACCCTTGGCATTGTTCCCCCATGAAGTGTCTATCCTTTAATTGTAGGGGTTTAGCTAGCCCCTCTTAAAAAATAGCTATCAAGAGGCTCTTGGGAAATGAGCCATGTGATATTATTTTTCTACAAGAAACCCTGGGTAGATTTGAGCTAATTGTTAGGACTCTCATAACCATCATGTCAAGATGGAATTTTCAAGCTCTGGATGCTGCTCGGAGATCGGGGGGTATTGCGCTTGGTGTAAACCCAGAATCCGTCAAGGTCACCTCTGCATGGGGAGGCCATGGATTCTTGGGTATGGATATATTTTGAGCTGAATTGGGCAGAAATATCTATATTATGAACATCTACGCCCTTAATCATAGTAGACTGGACTTCTGGCAGAAGATACTAGAGAACCCCCTGATTGACCACTCCACTATACTAGGGAGAGATTTAAACTTCACCATCAGTCATGAAGAATCCTAGGGACACCACTCATAGTTGGATCCACTGTCAAATCAATTGGGATTACTTCTGGAGCAACACAGTCTTATTGGCATCCCTATGAACAAGAATTTGTCAACATGGCACAATAGAAGGACTCAAGAAAAAGCTCTAGATAGGAGACTTGACAAGTTTCTCATACATGAAGACCTCATCACTTCCCTCACTAATTACAGATAGTGGGTGGGCACTCATGGGATCTCAGATCATTCCCTTATCTATTTGGATTGGCAAGCTCCTCTAAAAAACCCAGGGCTCCCTACAAATTTAACTTGACCTGTTTAAAGGAACCTAAATATCTCAAGTTGGTTACAAAATTTTGGAATGCTCATCCCCTACCAAATGATCAGATGAAGGCCAATGGTTTTGGCTACAACCTGGTCATTCTCAAGAGAATATCCATTGATTGGACCAAGGGGAAAAAGTCCAAGGAGGAGCATACCCTCTGTGACATTAAAATCACATGGCCTCACTAATGGATGATCAAGGCAGAGGGTACACCTCTATCGAAGCAGTGCTACACCTTATGGACTTAGAAGCCCAAAAATCCAATTTCCTGCTAGAACGGGAAGAAACATGGAGACTCAGAAGAAGAGAAATTTGGTTACAAGATGGGGATGGCAACACTAAATTCTTTCATAAATATGCCAATGGAAGGAAATCCAACAATACTATTTGGTAGATGCCTACTAAATAGGGTCTGATTACTAAATCCTATAATCAACTGGCTAGGTTGGGGAACACTCACATCAAGTATCTTTTCAAAGCCCCACGAGGCACAACTCTTATTAACATTACCTACATTCTCGGGCATTATCCTAGATTTGTGGAGCCAAAGTCAAAGCAAGACCTCATCAAACCTGTAACTATGGGGGAACTGGAAAGTACCCTGAGGTGGTTTAAGAAGGACAAAATTTGGGGCCAGGCGGTTGGTCCATGGAATTCTATCTTACTTTCTTTGACATTATTGGCTTGGAACTACTCAATGTGATCGAGGAATCTCGCTCATCAGGAAGAATGTATGAAGCTATAAATTCTACCTATATCACCCTTATACCCAAGACAGACTCCCCGCTATCTTTCAATGATTTCCGGCCTATATCCCTCTGTAATTGCCTATACAAAATTATTGCCAATATAATTTCCATCACATCAAGCCGATCCTATTAAACAACATATCCTGTGAATAGTTTTCCTTCCTACACAACCATAAAATTCAAGAGGCAATTGGTACAACACAAGAGGCCCTCCACTCCATTAAATATAAGAGCCTTAAAGGGGCTATTCTCAAAATTGACCTCTCAAAGGCCTTTGACCGGGTCAGCTGGATATTTATCAAGATGATCCTTACACACTTGGGCTTTCCAAATGCCTTCATTAGATAGATCATATGTTGTATCACAATTGTATCCTTCAAAACTTTAAACAATGGATCAGCCTACCATTTCTTTCAGGCAGAGCGAGGAATCAGGAAGGGATGTCCACTCTCCCCACTACTTTTCCTTATTGTAATGGAAGGTTTAAGTAGGTTTATTGCTTCAAAAAAAGAGTCGGGAGGCGCAAGGGCCTTAATATCACGGAACGATGCACACTTATGCATTTTCTTTTTGTGGATGGTATTTTGATATTCTTAGATGGAGGTATATAGGACAACAACACCCTCTCTAAAGTGTTGCAATTAGTTTGCGCTGCAACAGCGATGGAAATTAATGGGGCCAAATCCACTATTACTTTATCATCTTGCTCTCAACAGGAGACCTAGCAGGCATATCACAGCTGCCCCTTCCAAATCCTA
>APFE030740290.1:0-15314 GCA_000404065.3 Pinus taeda | reverse complement strand
TAATTAATTAATTAATTAGGGAATTAATTAAAACAAATTAATTAAACAATTAACTAATTAATTGATTAATTAAACAACTTAATTAATTAAAAAAAACTGAATAATAACAAAATTGGAGATTGGCCGACCTAATTTCTTAGATTAATTTCTTTCATAACCTATATATATAACCTTAAATATAGCTCATGGATACATGATTAATATCTCTAGAATATCTATTGTCGCAACCCCTGATGATGGACTCACTTGGTAGTCTGAAACGTTGGGTTCATAAATATCTATAATAGTTCATTCCTCCTTTATTTAAAACTATCCTCACCTGTATGTATTCATTATTTAACAACAATATGGTTCACACTTGTTTGTGGCTCTTACTCTCATATCGTGTAGCTAATGAAAAATATGGTTTTTAGGCGTCATATAGCTAAATGAAATATTCACTATGAATATGACCAACCTTCCTTACAATATTATATGAATCCTATATTCCAAAGGTTACTTTAAACATGCATTTGTAATCTTCCACACAATCATTTAATTATTTATATCCTACAATGAGCTTGCAACTCTACCAAATGCATTCTTTCATCCTTTTCAAAGTATTGTTTCTATACAACATGGAATATATATTGATCATGTCATAATTCCTCTTCTGAGAGCCTTCCAAGATGAAAACTCTTACAGGATCATGATAATCCACATTAGCAAAATTACTTCCTCTAGCATAATGTTAGACAATGTATGGATGAATATTTATGCAAAATGTTATCCAATTTTTTTTTTATTTTTAAAAGACTAGATGATTTGAAGCAACTCAACCAAGTAGAATTTTAAATGGGCTACTATCCTGTGCTTCTATCCATGATTCCATACTAAATAATGATGGTGCATGCTCTTTATGACTCTTCTAGCCTTTTGTCCTTTCCAAGACATCCTGTAGCACTTACTGTGATTTCTATATAAATTTAGACATGTGTCAATAGTGGTTTTCTTATTAATATAATGATGAATAATTGTGGATGAATTTCTTTATTTTAGTTTTTAATGTTTCATAATGAATTTTCAAGATATCATAATATTACGAGCAAGTATTTAACTAGCTAAACTTCCTCTCTTATGTAAAAAATGGAATTTTTTATTGATCTAAAATGTTTCATCAAATTAAAATCTTTGAATGTTTATAGTTGAGGATTGTGAAGTAAAATAAAAAATTACACTTCTTTGTTAAATAGGGTGACAAGGGGAAGGAACCAACCTTAGAGCAGTTCACAGATGCTCTTGAGGAATTGCTTAGTGAAGAAGCAATTTTTTTGATGACAGATCTAATCCAAACAATAAATAAGGTTCAAATGAAATTAAAGAAGAAACTTAGATCTTTAATTTTGGTTGATCCAAAGACAAAAGAGATAAGATTCAAAATCAAAATTGTGATGCGCCAAATTTGTCATTATGGAGTGAGAAACTCATTTAATTATCCCATTTATTTATTTATGATTTTAATTATCTCATCCTTTATAATATAAAATAAAAAATAAAAAAATAAAAAATAAAAAAAATTAAAAAAAAAAAAAAAAAACCTCTTTATTTTAAATTTTAGGGAGGAACAATCCTCCATGTGTGACTATGGGGTTGGTGTGGTACCAGCGCTAATGCTCCACCTATGAGTGATGCACCAATCACTAAGAATGGTACACCCATTGAACCACACACGCTAGGATATGCACCCCCTAAACAACATATGTTGGGATCTGCACATGATATTGTGGATGTAGAGCATGATCCCATGGCACAATTTGAAGTAATGTTTTCTAGATCTTCCTGTGTTACTAGCATGGAAACACTATCAATTACATTTTTGGTAGATGATGACCATGTCCCCATGAAATTAGAGAAACTTCCAGGTATTTAAGAATTGTTTGAAATATTAAGTACAATCTAATTGAAATTAACTTATAGTCTGTGATTATTTTTAACTAATGATAATATCGTTTTGCAAGAAATGATGTATTATATAGGCATTTCTATGACCTAACTATTTGGTCAATTTAATTTTCTTAAATCGAAAGCATAAATTATTGACCCTAGTTGGTAAACTTATGAAGTGCAGGTGCACTATATATGCTATAAGCCTTTCCTTTAGTTTGTAAGACGTTGGTTATGTTTGTTTTGGGATTTTCGTTGTTATCTAGATTCCTATTAGATTAGAGTTAAATTTCTACAAATTAATAAGTGGAAGTTAAGCTACTGTTAGATTAATCTACCAGGTCATATCTATATTGAGTATCATCCTAAAATATCTTATGTTAATCATCCTAAAATTATGAACCTATCTAAACACCTTACTGCTATAAAATAGACTATTGAAATTCAAATTATTCTAACGATCCTTCAAAAGCTAGTCTACAAAATATATACAAATTATGATTCTAAAGAGCATGAAAGTAATCTTCTAATTGTTGACTACAGAGTAAATATAATTTCTTATTCTAAAAGCATTAAAAATACTAACTGTAATTAAGCGAAAAATGTTTGAAGAACTAAACCATTAAACGACTATGAAGAAATGTAAGTGCAAATGAAATAACGAAATGATAAATGAAATAACTAAGTTATAACGAAATGATGAAAACAACGAAGTAAGGAAACTAAACTAGAATGCAGTGATAATGTGATAACAGAAAGCGATTAAATGAAAACAACAGAAAGAGATGAAATGAAATAAACTAAAACCTCGACTGTCTGCAAGGGCCCTCCACATCTAGCAGGCGTAAATTACGCTCACATACTCATCGAATCACAGAAAAGTAACTTTAATTCAATATAAGAACAAAGGTCTGTTTCACAATTCTTCATAAATTAACTATTACTTTCCTCCTATCCTTTACAGAGGATACATACTTATATATAAAATGTGTGCTCAACAATTTGAGACTTCTACACCTATAGGTCTATTAATCAATCCTTATTCAAATTTAAAACTAAATATAAAAAGCGTTATCTCGTTGATTTTCTATTTTTAAAGAAAATTAGAGAAATGTGATGCCTTCGAACTTCTGCTGCTATGTGTTTGACCCCTGCCTTTGACCACTCCACTGTTTTATTCCTTCAGTGAATTGGCTCGAGCGAATAGGAGGAGATCCAAGAGAGGATCATTCCTCAACTACCCATGTGCTTCTTTGCTTCATTGGTGCACCAAAACCCCGTAAACCATGGAGGTAACTACAAATTTGTAAAATAGCTACAGAATCATGTTAATTATGTAGCTAATGCAATATTTAACATTAAAAAAAGGCACATTAAGAAATATGAAAAATAATACATATAAGAGTTTTTACCTTATCAAAATCTATGATTTACTACTTTTATTGAGTTGATAGTGATGATGAAAAAGAGGAAAATGGAGGAAAAAGGGTGTCAAAACAAAATAGTTATGGAACTCTACATTCCTCCACACTGAAGATTTTGTATGTCCTCATACAAAATGAAAAATTGATATATTTATTGAACTACTGCATTTTCTTGGACACTTCTTCTAGTAAATCTAACTTCATCCTTTTCACTTTCTTTCCAGTCATTCCCATCCTTGGTTTCCTCATGAGGATCTTGTATTTCAAGTTTATAACCTCTCCGTAAAGCCCTGTTTTTCTTCTTCAATTTCTTGTTCTTTTCAAACCACAGGCTCAGATGTAAAAGGAGGTTTTCACTCTTAGCTATTTGGATTTCATTATCTGCTTTCAAGGCTTGATTTTCATTTTTAATGTACCTATTTAATGTCTCCAGTTCAAAGATTTATTGTTTTAATATATTGATTACTGGAGGTTCTTGTGGTTCATTAAACTGGACTTCTTCTTCCTCTTGAATTGGAATTGATGTTCTTGTTGCATCCCTTTTCTCCAGGGATTCAATATAATCATAGATCTCTTGTTGCACCGGATCAATTTCTAGCGTTCTTCGTCTTGGACTCTGAGGAGGTGAGGTGATAGTTGGTGATGAAATCCTTGGTGATTTTCTTGGAGAAATTGTTGAATCTTCTTATGCCTCTGAGTTTTCTTTTGCTTCTACATTGACATGCTTTATGCTCTTTGAGGGTGATTTTTTTGCTGAGTTGACTCTGGCACTCCTTCTTAGACCTATGATAAAGGTCTTTTGATTTTTCCTCCTTTCTATTTTAGGCTTCTCTGTTTACGATGAAATCTCTATCTCTTTACTGGCTTTCTTTCTTCTAACATTTCTTTTTTTTATTTTCTCTAAAATTTGTACAAGAGCAATGTTATTCTCTAACAATTTATATGGTTCTTGTGGTTCTTGTTCTTGTGTCTTATCAATTTTCCTTTTCCTTCCCCTCTTAGGTCTGCTGCTATTTATTTTCCTATGAGTTTCTTCCTAAAAGTGATTTATTACTAAAAATCTTTCCCAATTATCACCTATGTTTCGGAGATGAGATTCAACAAGTATTTTGACTAGAACATGGTGATAAATTGTATTATCTACGAACTGAATTATCCTTTGAACCTTCCCTAACATCTTTCTAATACTATTCAACAATAAATATGGAATATTTATCTCATTTTCTTCAAGAAAATTCATTAGTAGTCGAATATGATAGAAAAACATGCATCCAAACCTTCCTTCGCAGGTAACAAATTTTTGGATTATTAGAAGTAGGTTCCTCCACTTACTTTTTAATTCCATGCTTGGGATGCCCTTCTTGAAAATGGTGGTGTCCATGCTTGGTTTCTTCAAGAAAACCTTCCAGTCTTCTTTTTCAATACCTCTATTCTTAAGCCATTTCTCTCCAATCCATGGTAATCCAGTGGCTTCAGCTATAGACGAATCTATCACTATGAATTTGATGTCTCCTATCTCCACTTCGACTCCATCAAAAGCCCTAGTAAAGGATTTGGTCACTTCTTTATGGAAGCCATCGAATTTATCTACAAATTCTAACCACCGCGCTTTCTGCAACAATTCTTTTGTCCGTGGATACCCCTCCAAAAATTTCTTCCCTGTTGGCTTTGTTCTGACTATCACTCCCATGGCTAAGAAGCTTCGTTTCAAAAATTGTTTTGCTTGACAGGGTAGGATGGCTTAGTAGGGATTTTAGAGTGGAAAGGTTGAGAGTGTGAGTGATGGAATAATGAGAGCGTGGGTAGTGAGGGTATAGGGGAATGAGGTATAATCTAACCATTAAGATCATTCATGTTTATGATTTGGGCATATGGTTCAATGGATCAAAATATGAGTTATGATGACTGGGAGTGAATGGCAGATTATGCACGATTTGACGTGACACAATCAACTCTTTGCAATAATGATTTTGATTTTCTTTTGGTAGTATTATGTCTTATACTTCATATATGTAATGTTTTGATCCCTATTATTAAATTAAAGAAGTGCATACCTTTGAATTATTTTCTTTCTAACCTTTGCTTTCCTTTTATGTTGTCCTCGGGTACTTTATAGTGGAGGGAGTCAATCATTCCTTTAATTGTATCATCACAATTTTCTATCAAATTGGCTGTAGCAAATCATTAATTCTGTAGCTATTTATTATTTCTGAAAAGAAAGGGATAAAAGAAGATGGAATTCTAGAAAATGGGATACAAGGAAAATTTAAGATGCCAATAATTCTTGGTTTTCACCTTGAATTTTCTACATAAACATGCCAACGATTGTTAGTATTCATGTTTATATGCATTTATTTATTTATTTTTATAAAAAGGAAAATTTTAAGGTGGAGAAGAAGAAGAATTCTTCTTGACCAACTTCAAATCAGAGTTGTCCTGGAAAATCTTAACAAATTCCTCCTTTTTCATTGCCTTATGATAGATCCTGAGTCGATGTCCGTTCACTAAGAGAGGAACTTTTTCTTCATCAATAGTCCTAATTCTGACTGCTCCATTATTAAAAACATTTTCAATATCATAAGGCACAAACTAGTGAGTTTGAAACTTTCCTTGGATATTTTCGAACTTTGAATCAAAGAGTAATGCCCAGTCTCCTAGCTGAAATCTTCTTTCTTTGATGTATTTATCATGCCATCTGGATCTCTGTTGTTGGAATAAACTAGTCTTCTAGATAGCATCTTGCCTTATTTCATCAAGCTTATTGATTTGTCCCATTCTTTGCTTTTGTGCTTCTGATAAGTCAAGTCCCAACTTGACTTTCTGTCATGTAGGTCTAAATCTAGAACTCAATTGGAAATAGGACTTGTTTCCCATAAACAAGTTCATGTAGTGCTTCTCCATGTGGTATGGTAGGCCCATAAAGCTTCTGGAAGCTTTTCTGCCCAATCCCTTCTATGCAAGTGAATTGTCCTGGTGAGGATTGGTTCAATCACTTTGTTGGTAGACTCTACTTGTCCATTTGCTTGTGGATGGTATAGAGTATATTTCTAATGCTTGATTTTATATTCTTCCACTATATTTTTCACTACTCTGGATGTAAATTTCTCCTTGATATGTTATAATTTCTCTTGGGACACCAAAACAAGTAGAAACATCCTCAAAAAGAAATGAAACTACAACATTTTTAGTAGAAAAAAGAAAGTTCTTTAGCTTTTGCCCATTTAGTAACATAATTAGTGCATACAAGAATATAGTTTATTGTTTTGAAGATGGATTAATTGGTCCAACAAAATCCAAAGCCCCTTTTTCGAAGGGTTCAATGAGTACCTAAGGTTGTAGTGGCATTTTGTTTGAAGGAACAAGTTTCCCCATTCTTTGACAGCTATCACGCCTCTTAACATATTCCTTGGCATCCTTAAAAAGGGAAGGCTAATAATATCCTAATAGAAGGACTTTATAAGCAGTTCTTTTGTCAGCAAAATGACCCCCACATGGTTCATCATGGTTGGCTTTAAGTATCACAGGTATTTCATCTTCTCTTACACACCTTCGGATGATGAGATCTGGTCCTTTATTGTATAATTATTCATTTGTCCATGAATAAGATGCACTTGTTTGGATTACTCTTCTCATTTCTCTAGGAAACAAATGGGAGGGTAACTTCCCTGTAACTAAATAATTGGCAACATGATTCTACAAACCAAGGTGATTTAGTAGATACTGCAGAAATATATTCATCAGGAAAATTATCCTCTACAAGTATATCATTGTTATCATTTTGAATTCTAGATAAAAAGTCAACAATTGTGTTTTGTTTTCTAGGTTGGTCCAAAATGGTGATATTGAATTATTGTAACAGTAATAGCCATATTGTTACTCTACCATTAGTAACTGGTTTATTCATTAAATATCTAATGGCAGAATGGTTTGTGTGATCGAAAGTTTCATAGCGAGTGATGTAATGTCTAAATTTATTAATGTCATGAATGATAGCTAAAAACTCCTTTTCAGTTACAGTATAATTTAGCTCTGCAGGAGTTAAATTTTTACTGGTATACTAAATGGAATAAGGAGTGAAGTATTTTTGTCCTAACATAGCTCCTATAGTTGTGTTTGAAGCATTAGTTGATATATGAAAAGGAAATTTCCAACTAGGTCCTTTTAAGATGGGTGCTTCAGAGATGTTTCTTTTCAAAGTTTCAAAAGCCTTTTGACAATTCGAGTTCCAACTAAATTCACAGTCTTTGGTGAGTAATTTGAAGAGTGGACATGAAATATTTGTGAATTTTTCTATGAATCTTCTATAATATCTGGTAAAACAAAGAAAACTCCTAACATCTCATTGACAACTTGGGATTGATAATTTGGAAATAATTTCTACCTTAGATGAGTCTACCTTAATTCATTTTCCTTAAATATGGTGAACTAAAACAATTCCTTCATTAGACATCATAAAACATTTTTCATGACTTAATGAAAGATTTTCTTCTTTGCATCTTATGAGAACTTTTTCTAAATTTTCAAGTGCTTCTTCAAAACAATTTCCATAAATTGTAAAATCATCCATATACACTTCCACACAATCATGAATAAGATCAAAGAAAATTCTTAGTGCTTCTCTTTGGAATGTTGCTGGGGCATTTCATAATCCAAAAGGAAGCACTCGGTAAGCATAAGTACCCCATGGACAAGTGAATGTGGTTTTGTCTTGATCTTCAAGTGCTACCTGAATTTGATTATACCCACTAAAACCATCCAAAAATGAGAAATATTTTTTTCCTGCTAATGTATCTAAAACTTGATCTATGAAAGGAAGTGGAAAGTGATCTTTCAAATTTTCTTTATTCAATTCCATCTAATCAATGCATACTCTCTATTTTCCATTTTTCTTAGGAACGATTAATAAGGGTGAAACCCATTAACTTTCTGATATTGGATAAATGAAATTTACATTTAACAGTTTCTGCATTTCCTCTTTAACAAATTCTTTTAAATTTGGATTCATTATTCTTTGTGGTTGTCGAACTAGTCTAGCATTTCCTTCAATATAAATATGACGCATGCAAGTTTTAGGATCAATTCCCTTCATATCAGTGTATTCCCATGCATATGAAGAAGAGTGTTTTTGCAATATTTATACTAGTTTCTTTTTCTGTAATTCTTCCATGTTTTCATTGATGTTCAAGATTTTTCCTGGAAAAAATTATATTAAACAGTTTCCAAATTTTTCCATAGAATGCAAAGACATTTGTCTACATGATAGATATTCAATATTACATTGTTCTTGAAAATTTTGACTATTGTCACAATATAAAGATGGTTCATTATTTTCTATTGAATTTAAAATTTGATCCTCTGTTAATCTAGGTTGTCATTGATGTGGAAATATTTTGGACAGTAAACAGTGATGTGAAGCCAAGTAGAGCAAATCCATGAAGCAACAGGAGTATGTCAATATGGCAATATTCTAGGATACTAAATGATGATATGAAGCCAAGGAGAAGTAGAGCAGATCCATGAAGAAATAGGAGCAAGAAGCCATGAGGAGAAACCAAAGGAAAGCCAAGACAGTTAAGCCATTACAGAGAATATCAAAAGTCATAGGAGCTATTAGAGCAGAGCTATCAAAGCGGAGAAGAGGTATTGGAGTGGTATCAGAAGCCACAGGAAATCCAAGTTAGTGTAAGAGTGGGAGAATGAGGAGGAGCCATATCGGGAGTATCGCATGTAATATATGCCAAAGAAGAACTACAGAGTATCAGAGGAGTTAACAGAGGAGCCATATCAGACCAGAGAAGAGTGGAAATTCAAGGGAGTTGAGATGATTAGGTTTTGAGTGAGAAGCGAGAGGTTAAGTATTAGAGGGAGTTTGAGACAGAGGTCAATTTATTGTTGTAATTGAGCCAAGAGGGCAAGACTCGTGCCTGGTTTTGACTCTCATTAAAGACTCGTGCCTTGTGTGGACTCTCATTACTCTGTGTATACATGTTCAAAAATTAACTGGGTATTTCTTTGTATTCCCACTGAATAGATCGATGGTGATCCAATACTAAGTGAATGAATCGATATATGAATGTTGTGTGTTAAACGAAGTGTGGCAGAAATCGTGGTTTTAGCACAAATTCCATCAAAAGCAAGCGAGACTAATTTAAGGAGGAAATAGACGGAGAGTGCACAGGATCTGTTGGATCTCATAGATCAATGGTCATCGCATGGTGGAAGAGCGCGGAACATAATCAGCAAAGAGGTGGTTTCTCAAAACCATAAGTGGTATTTCAGGCAAACAAAAAGCCATAAGTTGTATTGAAGGGTAGTCACCTGATTCCATTAACCATTCGACACGTAGCAGCTAAGGAGAGAGAAAAATTACTTTATTGGGCGGGTATTCTCTGTTCTTGTGTCTCACCCGAAATCATTTTGGATCGTAAGATCAAGCGGATCCAGATCAATGGTCTTAAAGTTTTATCCAAGTTGATTTATTGGGAAAAGGCATCAACCATTGATTTGATGGAAGGAGATCAATAGTGGAGATCGAGGGGACTTGTTGGTGATCATGCTAAGCGACAATCGTCGGATCGAGCGTCAGATCGACAGTCACAATTTAATTTCTAATCACAGTTATGAAGGGTTGTCACCCCCGAAACCTCTGATTTTGATAATACATGTGGACCCGCAGCTCCATTGTAAACCACCTATTGAAATATCACATCTACCATATCACAAGCCTCTTGTAAAGCCTTGCCACATTGAAAGCATCGATTGCGATAATAACGTGGACCCAAATGCACCATTTAACATGACTAAATTTAATATCGCATCCGCGCTGTATTGCTAGTCTCTAAGGGATGTCAAACCATCGATTGCGATAAGGCTGTGGACCCCACGGACTTATTAAAAGCAGTTTAATATAATACTGCATCCAATAGGGGAATTCAGCCATTGGCGATGGTATAGGCATAGCTTATAAAAGACCTTCAAAAAGTTGTGATTGCGATTGAGATAGTGATGTGGCATGTGGGACCTCCCTTTTGGTACAACCTCTCCTATGAGATCCTCCATAAATAATGAAGTCTATTTTATGAATATTATTAAAGAAAAAAAAAGAGCCTCTCTGATATTTTTTAATAAGCAACACTATTGTAATTCAGCCTCTCTTCTAAATTTACGTGTCCTGTGAGTATTGGAACACCCGAATAGACAGAGGAAGCCATGGACCAGGAAGCAGAAGAATCAAGCGAGCATAAATGGATGAGCGAGCACAGAGGAAGCTAAAGCAACCAGAGGAGGGACACCAAAAGTTCGAACGAGTGTTGAGGAAGCCAAAGCTCAAGTGAGCAAGGGGGAAGCCAAAGGTTAGGCGTATCAGTATAAGAAAATAAAGAATTTTCTTTATGAGTGGTTGTTGGTGAACTAGAAGAAAGGAAAAAGCAGTAGGTCTAGCAAGACAAGAGGAAATCGAAGGTCCAACAAGACAGGAGGAAGCCGAAGGTCCAGCAAGACAGGAGGAAGTCGACGGATGAGTAACTCTATTCATTGGATTCACCTTTTAAAATATCATACCAGTGTTGGGTTAATCAGGTACATAACGCAACCTTAAGAACAATTTTTTGAAGGGATAAATAAAGTTTCATCTAACATAGCTTCAAGGGAACAGTAACCAGCACCAACATTGAAGCATATGTGAATTTGTTTTCTGGGAAGTAAGAGATAGCTAGAACGGTGAGAAGCAGTCACGCCTGAAACATTTACAGTGACAGTGAGAACAGAGGCCTGAAACTGAGAGTTGATTCTTGTGCAGATCTTAGTGCAGTTAATTGTAGACACACTAAAGTTGTGTGGAGACATTATTGGAGATCATGATGGCTATTTGATATCATCATGAGATAACTTTTTGCAGACTCTGTGTGGACAGTATGAAGAGTTGTAAAGACTCCTTCATATGAAGACTGGTTGTCATTGATGTTGTAGCATCGAGACTATAGTGAAGCTGTAAACTAGCAGAGGGTTGGAGCCCTTGGGGTCAGTGCCTCAGGAGTTGGAAGGATTGGTGTCCTTAGAGTTGGTGCTCCTATATCCAAGGTTGGTGCCTTGACAGCAGAGGGTCGGAGCCCTTGAGATTGGTACCTCAGAACTGAAGGATTTGGCTGTCTGGAATTTGGTGCTCCTAGTCCAAGGGTTTGGGCTGACAAACAGAGCTTTGGTGCTCTGAGAGTTGGAGCCTCACAAAATCCAAGCTCGGTGCTTGGCAACAGATTGGAACCACTATATTTTATATATTATATAAATATTGTATCTATTTATTACAAATATTATATTAATATTAGCATTTATTCTTGTTGTTCATCTTTTGTTCTGAATATAAATGTTTTGACTGGAAAAAATAACAATTGGAAAAGAAATATTGATTCACCCCCCCTCTCAGTATTTCCAACAATTGGTGTTAGAGCTAGTACCTTCATTCAAAGCCTAACAGCTTGAAGGTTGATCTTTAAAATACAAATGGCGAAGTCAAGGAAGAAAGTCTCCAATCCTCCTAAGGATGTGTCTCCCTCTATCACTAAAATAGAAGATAATCAATTTGAGGAGGCTCCATGGTTCAATGGGAAATTTAATATATGGGAAGCAAGAATGAGGAATTTCTTAAAGACTCAAGGTATTGAAATATTGAAATTAGTGATTGTTGATAGCATGATGGATGGAGAATCCAAGGAATACAATGCAAAAGCAATAAAGGAAAATCTTGAATGGGCTACCTGATTCTATAAAGAACAATTTAGGAAAATGTTCGTCGGCAAAGGGTATATGGGACAAACTTCATGACCTTCACTCAAAAGGAGCACTGACCATGACCATCAGTCAAGAAGATGATGGAAATCAAGAAGCAAATCTAGAACCCATCACAGAAGCTGAAAATGAGAATGATGATATCAAGGCTAAAGAAGATCTAGAAGATGAAGAGAATGAAAATATTTTGTGGAGGATCTCCTCGCTCAACTTATGGCTTCCATGGAAGATATTATCAATTTTAAAAAGGAAAACGAGGAACTTAAGAAGAAAGCACTTGCTGGTGACCAAGACCAAACAAGGAAGAAAGTTGACCTTGTCAAGCTTCAAGTACAAGAAAGGGATGAAGAGCTTGCCAAGCTTAAGAACGAATTTCATCAAAGCAAAAGAAAGAAGCATGAAGAAGTCATATCCATGACAAATCAATTGGATAAAGCAAAGAAATGGGAAGATACCTTGTCAAGTCAACTTGAAAAAAGGCATAAGAGCTTGAAAAAACTTGAAGAAGAGATTGTTCAATACAAGGTAGAGGTCTCCTCTCTCAAATCTCAACTACAAGAAGCAAGAAAGTTAGCACAAGGAGCTGAGAAGACAATGGAAGTATTAGAAATCATAGAAGAACAGGCTGATGAAGCAGAAAAGGAGAGAAACACCATGATATGTCAACTAAAAGCAAAGGATGAAGAAATTTTCAAATTAAAATCTAACATCAAACTTCTCAAGGCCGAAACATGTAAAGCTACAAGGATCAAGGAAGAAATGGAGAGCTTTCTAGCAAAGGAAAATGAATAAATCTTCAAAATGAAGTCAGATATCTTCTCCCTTAAAATAGAAGCAAATGAAGCTGCTCATATCGAGGAAGAAATTGAGAAGCAACTTGCTAAGAAGAATAATGATTGTGAGAGATTGGAAGAAGAGATTGTCTTCCTCAAGAAAAAGGTTGAAGGGATCGACAAAACCTTGAAAAGCTCTCAAGCCTTGGATGACATGCTCAGCCATCAAATATGTCCATGTGATAAATCAAGTCTCAGGTATGCAAGTGAATCCTCAAACAAGAATGATAAAGCTTCAAACAAAAGGGATGTGAAGAAGCGAGAAAGAAATGGTGATGCTCCCAGTTCCAACAAAGGCAAGGAGAAAAATCAAGGCAACAATGGAAGAAATCCTGCTCCAAGAAGAAATGTAGATAATTTCAAGGATGCTAGAAGCAATGGTTATCATCAAAGAATCTCAAGACAAAAAGACTTCAAAATTACATCAAGGAAATCTCCATCTCCCAGGTACCAAACTTTATTTCTTGGTTATTGTTATTCTTGTACAAACTTTGGTCACATGGAAAAAGATTGTAAGGCATATCATAAACATAAATTTTATGGTCCCCAACCATATCGTAAAGATAGATATTATGATACCCAACAATCTCCAAGGAACAGTTTTGCAGGAAGAAATCATGAATTCTTATTCATGAACAATGTAGAATGCTTCAAGTGTCATAACATTGGTCATATGGTACGTGATTGAAACTTAACTTGGGCTCTTACACAATATAGAACCATGCAAAAGAAGAAAGTTACACAAGTATGGAGAAGGAATCAAATACAATCCAAAAATCCCTTGAACTCTCCAGCCAACAACACATGTTGTTGACCTGATCTTCGACAATCTGAGCATTTGATTGGAAGATTCTGCCAAAAGAGATGATGCATACAATTAGGGGTGTTGGTCACTTTAATTGCTTACTAATTAAACAGTCGAGTGCCACATAAATTGTCAACCCAGGAAAGTTCAATTATTTCAAAGGCAACTACGTACTATATGTACTCAATTTTAATAGCACTAAAAGTTGTAGTATAAATAAATCACACCCTGTTAAATCTTTACTCTGTGTTACAGCGACTATACTCTATTGCAGATATCTAATAAGAGATGAGTAATTAATCAGAAAGAATAAATCTGCAAAAGAAAACAATGGCTATTCTGTAACAAAGGATCAGGACCCTATCCCCAGAGTAGGAACCTTCAGCACCTGCCTCTGTTATCCAGTTCACTAATCCACTCTGTAAACCTAATCACTGGTGAGACACTCATGAAATAGCATCAATCGATTAAGAGAGAAACAGAGTTTCAGCAAAAGTAAAATAACATCTAGAAACAGTACTTGTTAACAAGGTATGAACAGAAATCACACTTAACACACGACAGAAAGATAATGGGTGAATCTTGTGATGAAGGTGGACCCTGTCTGTTAGGCCCCTATACTACTAGTGTAACCCCTTATTGTTATTAGTACAACCCACTTATTATATTTATGTACCCATGTAGTTCCCATATTGTTACTATTGTGCCCCATAGAAGCCCACTATTTTTATTATGGTGCCCTTACATTTTATTTCTATGTCGGCTCTGATTATATTATGACCCCTTAGACTCCTATATAGAGAAAGGAGGTCTTTTCATTTGTATCATCCAAGAATTGTTCATTTATTTAATGTAAAGGAGGTTTCCCCCTCGAAGAGGTTGAATTCTAAGGCATTGATCTATCTTTTCTATCTTTTCTTGAACTGGTTTCATAACATTTGGTATCAGAGCTTTGGATTCTAAGGTTTCGCTGCTCCAAACAGGTCATCATGGAATTTTCTCTATAACGTTTTTTTGTGATGTTTCAGAAGTTGAAAAAAAAACCCATTTTAGAAGACATTACGCTAAATCCCGGGTCCGAATTTCAGAGCTTTTCGCGCTACATTTGAGGAGATATGATCTAAGGAAGTTGGTATTTTCTCAAACTCCTGAATTACATTCCAAACAGGTGACCTGGGGAAAATGGTCATAACTTTCTCTCTGAGCATTGGATTGAAATGTCGTAAGAAGGTACAGAAAGAGGACAGAATTTAGTTTTCGTGTATATATTTTTCAGAGTCAAAGGTAGAAACAGTGACTCATGGCACGTCATAAAAGTTTTCTCTATTGAATAAGTATATAATCAGGTCACTGTGGGATATTTGGCATAACTCTTCATTGGAGAATCCAATTGGGGTCAGACTGGTGGCATTGGAAAGAAGACACAGAGGGCTACCGTAGGTCACAATTTCAAAACTGGATGATCCGAAATTACAGAGATACATCAAAGGAAATATCGAGCTCCTACAAAGTGAAAAAAGGTGTGTATATTTTTTTTAAATGTTT
>APFE030740288.1:32142-84140 GCA_000404065.3 Pinus taeda | reverse complement strand
AAAAAATGAAATTAAATAGCTCCGGAGACACAAACTATATTTAGGCGTAAGTATTAAACATTATGGGTTATTTGATTAAAAAACAAAATAAAATGGATTTTGTAAGATTCATGAACGTTTAACTTTTTACAAACTCCGACTCACCGCTATCTCGCATCACATATCCCATAATAAATAAACATAAGGCAAAGACTGGACCCGGCTGGGTTATTAACTGCTTCTCAAAAGAACCTCGCGTCCATCGCAATCACATGATTCGATATTATATAAGCCCATGCCTCTTACCTTAGCCAATTGCGATATGCAATAAAACCCAAACCTAACAGGAAAATACATACAAATACATACTAATATCGCGTTCGTGGGCTATTGCAAAAAAAATAATAATAAATAAATACTTAAGTGCATACCCCGCCCCCTTTACTGATTATGATATGCGATAAGGCCCAGACATGAGTAGATTATTCACTGCAATTTATATTAATATAGCTTCCGTGGCATATATCACAATCGCAAAGTTCTAAAATCATGCCTCATGCTAATTCTGATTGCGATATGACGTCAACTCCCACGTCAGTTCCACGTCATCTATCACGTCATCACTCCACGTCACCATGACAATAACCCTTCCCGCATATCGCAAATCTCCTTGCCAACTCTTATCATATACCCCTCCATATTTGTGATCGTGATAAAGCCCTGGACCCAGCGAGATTATAAAATCCATACCATAAAACCCTGCATACCGAGCTATTTCAATTACCAAAGGGTCCTACCTCATGCCGATTGTGATTGCGATTACAATAAATCCCTAGACCCGATGGGATTATTCACCCCAATTCATAAATCCCCCACGTCCATGCAATCACAAGAATCATAGTCTAAAAACATTTCGCATGCCGATTGTGATTTGTGATAAGCCTTGGAGCTGATAAAAATTATATTTCAATTCATAAATATATTGCATCCACGCCGATAACAGTTCTTTTACCGATACCGCTTTTCCAAAGACTCCTACTAAAAGTGATTGTGATATGCGATCAAGCCCAAGCCGTCTTCCACGTCATCCCTGTTTTCATCTATGATGTCATTCTCCACGTCAGATACCACGTCAGAGTGACATCACCATTACTTCATCCTGCATATCGCAAATCGAAAATCTTTCAAGACTATTGGTATTGTACCGCTTCGTTATTGCGATATGCGATATAGCCGGACCCAATGGGATTATAAAATGTAATCCATAAATTCTCGCGTCCACGCAATCGAAAAAGTCACGGAGCTTAAGCCATTCCTCCTCTACTCATTCCGATTGCGATTTGGTCTTATTGGAATTTTCATCTATTTCAATAGGGATTCTCCTTGCTTGAAATATGAAGATAATTCAACCCTTGGTCTAAAACTGATTGCGATTTTGCGATAAAACAGTAAAAGTCTGACTTGTCTTATCATAGACCTCACTTCGCATGACTTCCATGATGGTAGTGTTCAGAATTTATTACGACTCTACGTTTTTCCTAACTTCCTGTAAAAGTGATTTGTTTCAAATAAAACTTTCTTATCAGTTTCATTTATTTCCAAGTTATCGATTCATGTTTTTCTTGTTCAAGTTCATGAAAGGGGA
Source organism: Pinus taeda (assembly GCA_000404065.3). Taxonomy (NCBI): domain Eukaryota; kingdom Viridiplantae; phylum Streptophyta; class Pinopsida; order Pinales; family Pinaceae; genus Pinus; species Pinus taeda. The sequence goes on along the minus strand of APFE030740288.1, from coordinate 82,516 downwards.
AGACAGTTGTGTTGATAAGCAACAGTTCAGTTCAAACAAACATGCAAACATCCAAAGAATCCGATGGAAAAAACAAAGTTGATGAAGACAACAAATCACTTTCAAAACATTGCTACCAAAAAAAATGTTTTTCTTTAAGCGTATTGAAGGGATCTGTTTAAGTGCTCTCAACACTCTGCACAATAGATTCAGTTGTTTTCTGCTATTTAACCTTACTTGTTGTATTAAATATGGTCTGGAATTCAAAAGAGGAAGCCTGTGAGGCTTGCACTATTGTACCTCTTAGTCTTTTTAATAGAATGAGAGGTCCTAAATCAAGGGATAGAAGCTTGTAATACTGTAACTATGGATTATATCTATTGGTGGAGAAGCTCTTGTTTATCATGCACTACTGTTGAAAAGAGGAGACATTTTCTGCAAGCAAAGATTGATTACAAACTCCAAAAGGTTGTGCACTATTGTCGTTCTGTGAGAATCTATAATTTGATTTCATTTATTAATAAAAGATTATTTCAGTTAATGATGTTTAACATTATTGTTTACAGGTTTAGCTGAAAAAAATTCTTATTTCAGTCTTTCAATTTATATTTTGAATGTATGAGTTAATAATTGGATTCATGCACTATTGTTGAATCTTGAGTGTTAATTCATTTAAAAATCTACTCAGACTATTCTACATGCTTAGTTTTAGATATAATATGAGAGCTGAAATTTGCATAGGAATAGAGAGTTATAATCTTAGATCAACAAGCTATCTTCCAATTTAGGATAATAATTGTTTTCTTTCATACATGATGTCTTATTTGAACTAATTCAGTGATTCATCATGAATCTTTGTAGTTCTTATGCATATGATAAATAAGGAATTGGATATATTTCAATAGGCACTTATGTAACTATTTACTAAGTGTTTAATTGTTAGTATTTATGCTAATGAGGAATCATATCTTGTGAGCTATCTCCTTAATCTAATTCCTACATATTAATTCTAATCCTTTAAAGCTTCTTTTTCCATTAAGTTAAGTTGGCTCTCGATTGAGAAAAAGGATACCCTTTCCTTCAATTGAGATAGGTTAGATTAATTGCATTATAGACTTAGTCTTGCATGTGTTATCATAGATCTTACATTTTAGAATTAGTTTTCATTTAGATTAATTATATTTTCCTAGAAGTCCTCTTTTGAGGCAAAACTTTAGATCGGTTTGGTTGTTCCACAAAAACAACTTAATGATTATTCTTCTTGCCTAATCAACTCGAAGAATTGATTTGATGGCCCTAGATATTAGCAATCAAAGACATATTTAAAGCTGATAGTAGTTGGGAGAAGGTAACTGGACCTAATTGAACCAGTGGGAGCCACTATCCCAAACGAAAAAAGAGCTGCTTTAAGGTCCAAACCGAGTGGTTTTCCCAATGTTGTTGTAGCGATTTTCGAGGCATCAACATTTTTGGCGCTAGAAGGAGGGCCTTAAATTTGTTATTTGTTTAAATTTTGTTATATCAATTTTTAATTAATCATGGCTCCCAGATGCATTCCTACACTTGGTCATGCATTCAATTCACCTAAGCCTACACGAGGCATGCCCAAGATGCAGATCGAGTCCTTGTCATAGTTAAAGTTCAATGGTGAGAGTAATATTTCTGCATTAAAACATATTGTTGGTTTTGATAATAGATGTAAATATTTTAATATAATAGTTGATAATGAGATCTTTAGGATTTTCACTCTGACATTCAAAGGATGTATCCGCAAATGGTTCTTGGTGCTTCCCGAGAAGTCGATTCATTCATGGAAACATTTTTTCCAGGTATTTCTCAAAGCACATCAAAATTACAATTACAATAGTTTGTGTTTAGAATTAGATAATCTTTACATATATGATAGTGAATCTTTAGATGATTTTTATAAAATATTTTGGTCATTTTGTTGTAGATTCATTTAGATTATTTTCCTTCAACTGAAGATTTAATTGAACGTTTCACTCCTCTTATTTCTTCCCACACTGAAAATAATGAATCAATTAATGAAGAACAAGATACATCTAATTCATTGATTAGTCTTGAATCATTAAATGGTTTTATGGAACCTGAAGTTGAAACTATAATGGAATCACAATGTTCTTCTATAGAAAATTGCAATTCTCATTTTCTCTTTGAAGATGAAATTGAAACAATTTTTAATGATACGTGTGATCGATCAATAGTTCCAATAAAATCTAATCTACAACAAGACTTGGATAATGAAAATATCAATTTATATTATTTCAAGGAAAATTCAGAAAATTCAAAACATGTTTCTCTAATTGAAAGAACTTCCTTAAACCTAGATTATAATACAACAAGTTATATAGATAAATCATTTCAATCATCATTATATTCTGGCATGCATTATTTTCTTTATCTTGTTGTGTTTTTAAATCAGAATATAATCAATGATAATTAGCTTAATCTTTCAAATGATAATCTCCCTAATCTTTGTTTTGAAAATTCTGCATCTATTACTCATTCGGATGATAATTCTTTAATTGCAAAACCCTCTTCTTTTATATTTTCTATTCTGTTAATTCATATTAGCCATTTAGTTTTCATAAGAAGAAGGTAATTTATGACAATTATCATGACAATGAGGATAGAGAATCACATTTTGTACAAACTGCGCCAATTTTGAAAATTGATTTATTTTGTAAAGATTCACATGCTTTAATTTTGTCTCTTGAACACAAACTTAGTTTTAAGAATTTTGATGAATTAACCATGTGAGTTTCTAATGTATTTCATTTTGATTCTCTTTTAGAAATTCACATTTTTTACTTTTATTTTTCCGGGAATTTCCTTTTAGTGGCAATTCATTGACTGAAATCCACGATAGGTTCCAGAATTCCCTTGTAAAATTATTTGTAATTTTAGCTTGCATAACAATTTAATTGTCTTTGCACCCTATTATTTTATTTTCTCTTCTTTTTGCAAGCATGTTAAATATTTCAATATTGAATATCATCGAGAATCATTAAGTGAAAGTGATAAATTGGTTTCTCATAATCCTGAATACCAAAAACTATTTCGTTTCCAATTTAATTCGAAATTCAGAAATTCATTCCAACCATTTCATCATCAGTCAAATTTAAATGTTGAGAGTGTTCTTCCTTCACAACATGCTTCGCCATAATGTCCTTTGGAAAGTTTTCATTCCTAACAAATATACATCCATTCTTTTATGATCTCATTAATATTTGTTTAGAGCATGCTTTCCAAAAAAATTGGGTTACTAACAGTTTAATTGTAAATAAACTTTCTTTTGTACATAATTTTACATTAGATGTAAAAATTAGATTTTGTTTCGTTTTGATTGTTTTCCTTATTTGGTTACTAACATTTGACTTGTACATACAAGTAGGTAATAAAATAAGAGAATGGTTACATTGGAAGTATGATTATACATAATCATGTTTTCTTCATTACGTTAGAATTAGGAGTAGATTAATTTAGATTAAATTCAATAAATAATGATTTTGAGTTAATCGCCTTGCATTGGAGAAAGTCATATCTTTCCGGTAATATTACATGAAATTATTCAATGGTAAGTCTCTTATACTCACTTTCATTCACTTCTTTACTTTTTAGATTTAGTCTAGTTTTCTTATTTTTTGTTGATATATAACTCTTTTTTGCAGCTCTTCACAAACATTTTTTCACCTTCACCAGATAAAACTGCAAGCTGAAAGAAGCAGTGACGATTTTTCATCAAATTAGTCAAAATGGGGAAGTTCTGAATCTTAATATTTTTCTTCAAAAGCATTACTCTGATTAGAAAATGGTTAAAACACTTTTTACAAATTCTGCTTTTGAAAAAGATAAATAAATAGCAAATTTCCTCATTCAAACTGAATTATCACTACTCTGCAAATTCAATTTATCTAGATTTCGACCTAAAAATAATTGTTTTCTTCTAGTTTATTAATTCTAACATTAATAAACTAGAATCAACTAATGGGTATTAATAACAACAATTAAAATATTAAGTTTTAAGAAGAAAATAAATAATGCAAATATTGAACAGTAACATAAATATCAAAGTTCTAACATAAAACAATAATTAAAAAGAAATAATTTTAATAATAATAAATAAGCATAAACAATAATTAATAAACATAAACAAATAATTAATAAGTACTAAACATAAACAACAATCAATAAGCAATAATTTAATAATAAATTCATAATGATAAAATAAGTCAATTAAATACCAATATTAAGACAAAAATTAGAAATAACTATTTAGGAATTAAATTATAAACAATAACTTAAATGGCAATAATAAATAATTAATTATTAATAAGCAAACAAAGAGTCGGCCATGTGTCTTCATATCCTGCCTTTTTCTTATTTATACCTACCAATTTACTTCTTTTCTCCACACAAAATTTGTCCTGATGATGAGTCTAGTTGCAGACTCGAAACGTCGACAGCAAAACATGAACATTGTGGAAAATCCGAACTCCATTCGAAAATCACACCACAGTAATCTGCAATCCAAAATAGTTACCCTGCACGTAGGGGAGACTTGGAAAGAGATCCGTAATCTCGAGAAAACCAGGGTGAAAATAAGGAGAAAAGAAGCTGATCTTCAATTTCTGAAGCAATGCAGAGACTCGAATCTTACCCCTAAATTTGCATACATTAAGCACAGATTTCATAATAAAAAATATCACAGAATATTCGAGAGATTTAGCAAAACTCTGGTATGCCTTGAAATTCGAAAAACCAGGACCGCCTTGGCTAAATTATCCTCAACTGCATTCAGAACCCACCTGAAGCTAGCAACAACAATAGAGCAGGACCTATGGAAGGTAATCGATGCATCCACAGCACTGAAAGCCAGCAAAATGAAGGAAAATGCCGAGTCTAAACACCGCAGCAAGCTGAATAACATGGAGAGGCGTGAGAGATCGGAAGAAGAAGACCACAATGCTGCTTCTCAAACAGATTGGGTTAGCGCGCAGATATGTCCAAACCAAAGGTATACAGATCGGGTTACACAACGGAAACACAAAGAAATACAAAAAAGCGGACAACGAAAAACTGGAAATCGCTACCCACACAGCAAAACCCCTTCGCGTATTACTTTGACTGATGATGATCTCGGAAATGAGGGAATCAGGGACAGAATCGATCAGGAGCTAATTGACTCCATAAACGTTGCAGATACCCCATCGAAAAACGATAATGTAACGAAAGCCAAGTCCGTTATGGGACAGCGTGCAACAGATCCTCTCAGCAGAACCCCTTCGTTGACTGATAATGACCTCGAAAATAATGGTAGCGGTGATATAATTGATCAGGAGTGTATTGACTCCATTAACGTTGCAAACACCCCAGCGAAAAATAATAATTCAAAACGCTCCGGTAATATTGATAAATAGTTAATGGACTCCAGAAACGTTCCAGACATAACCCCATCGAAAATCAATAATTCAACACGCTGTAACGATGAGCATATGGTCAATGCGGAAAGCTGTGACGACGATGATATGGCCGCTGCGGAAGCTAGAACAGGTAAATGGGAGAACGCTGAGAGTCCCAGGTACGAATCTAATACAATTCCTAATAAATCCTTAATGCCTTTTACTAATAATAATATTGATGACATAAGCATAGAGAACAGATGCAATAAAACTTTTCACAATAATAGTGCAGATAGTGTTAGTATAGATAATAACCTTAAGAGTAGTAGCATGAATAATAAAAAAGTTGTCAACATATCTACTTATGAACTGAAGAGAGAAGAAGTAGATGTCCTAAACAAAGGTCTAAAATTTGCAGTAGCCCCTAACAAAATCCCCCATGAAGAAATCATTTGCAACCTTGAAGATGGAATTAAGACCCTAAATGATGATGACAAAGAGCTCATCAGGCAAGAGGTAGCTGTTATCCTTAGAAAAGACAAACCCCCCAGAAGAAACCTAAGGCCTGAGCAGCTTAAAGCCCTTAATAGTCTTAGAAATAATAAGGACATTGTCATTTTAAAGGCCGACAAAGGAGGCGCCACTGTCGTTATGAATCATGAAGATTATATTAACAAAATGAAAGACCACCCTTACAACAGTGGTAGCTACAAAAAGCTAGACAAAAACCCCATATCCAAAATCTCCAACCTCGTAAAGAAAGCCATTAAAGAAACCAGCCTTGATGATAAAATAAAAAAGAGATTAACCCCTAACTGTGAAGTCACCCCCAGGATCTATGGTGCCCCGAAAATTCATAAAAAAGATGTACCCCTTAGACCCATAGTCAACACCATAGGGTCTCCCACTTATGAGCTAGCCAAGTACGTCGCCGGCATTCTATCCCCGCTAGTAGGCAAGACTAGCTCTTACATTAAAGACTCCAATCAATTTATAAACCACATTAAAAACACCAAGCTAGAACCAGGAGATAAAATCGTGAGTTTTGACGTAGTCCATCTCTTCACCAAAATTCCCCTGGATGAAGCTATTCAGGTTGTTAAAGATGTAGCTGATCCCCAGACCGCAAAATTAGCCAAAATCTGTCTCTGCTCAACCTTCTTCTCCTTCCAGGGTGAAATATTTGAACAAACGTCAGGTGTCGCTATGGGATCACCTCTCTCACCTATCGTGGCAAACCTTTTCATGGAAAAATTCGACAAGAAGGCACTCGATTCATATCCATTAAAACCCAAATCCTGGGTTAGGTTTGTGGATGACACCAGTGTCAATTGGCCTCATGGCGAGAAAGAGCTTAGCAAATTCCTAGATCATCTCAATAGCCTGTCTAAAGACATCAAATTCACCATGGTAGTGGAAGAAAACAATTGCATTCCGTTCTTGGACATTCTCCTCATTAGAAAGAAGGATGGTTCCATTGGTCACAAAGTTTTTAGGAAGAAAGCCCATACAGATAACTACCTTCATGCCGATTCTCATCACCACCCTGCCCAAAAAATGGGGGTCCTACAAACCCTCTTCACTAGAGCTTATAGAATCTTTGATAGTAACCATACCGATGAAGAAATCTCTTACCTTAAAAGAACCTTTGCCAACCTAGGGTACAACAATAAAAACATATACAAAGCCATTCAAAAAGCAAAATCTGATAACAATAAAAACAAAACTATAGACACCCCTACCTCCAATACCTACCTTCCTTACATCCAAGGAGTCACTGACAAAATAGCTAAAATCCTTAATAAGAAAAATATTAAGACTGCTTTCAAACCCCTGTCTACCATTAAGCAAAGAATGAGATCTGTTAAGGACACCCAAGAGCATCTTTAGCAAAAAGGAGTTTATCTCATCAAGTGTTCTTGTGGGGATCAATACATTGGGGAAACTGGTAGATCCGTCAGGATTAGACTCAAAGAGCATAGTGCAGACATCCGTCACGAAAGAACCAAATCCTCAGCCCTAGCTGAGCATGTAGGTAAAACTAAACATCATATTTGCTTAGAAGACACCAAAGTCATTGCCAAGGTAGAAAACCAATTCAAACGTAAGGTTAGAGAGGCTATTGAAATCATTAAACATCCTAAAAACCTTAATAGGGATGATGGTATGGAAATTAGCAAAAATTGGAACCCCTTGCTCGCTCCCCCCCGAAATTAACCTTATAGCGAGGTTAAAATAAATAAATAAATAAATAAATAAATTCCTGACCTGCCTCCCAGACTAACATTATGCTTGCTGCTCTTCAGAGACCTAGGCTGAAAGAATATCTAGGATAAAAAGAATCCTAATAATTTCTATAATATAAATAATAAGATTAAACATCTAAAAAGATTGAAATAAAAAGGATAATAACCCTTCATTACAATAGAAAGTAGCTAATTATAACTATATATAAATAATATAAGCAATAATAATATGAATATTAAAATAAGGATAACATAATCATCCAATAAAAATAAATATCAATTACAATAGATAATAATAATAACCATATATAGAAGAACTTTAATAAATTTCTTAGTAAATAACATAAGGAACAATATAAATAAGCAACTTTCTTTTAAATATATAGGTTTCCCTAGAATATCAGCCATTGTTAGTTATTATTGCTGATAGATAAATAAATATAAGATAAAAATATTAAAGAGTTATTATTAAATAAACGCATAAAACAATTAATTAATTTTTAATAGCAATAGAAAGTAATTCTAACATTAATAAACTAGAATCAACTAATGGGTATTAATAACAACAATTAAAATATTAAGTTTTAAGAAGAAAATAAATAATGCAAATATTGAACAGTAACATAAATATCAAAGTTCTAACATAAAACAATAATTAAACAGAAATAATTATAATAATAATAAATAAGCATAAACAATAATTAATAAACATAAACAAATAATTAATAAGTACTAAACATAAACAACAATCAATAAGCAATAATTTAATAATAAATTCATAATGATAAAATAAGTCAATTAAATACCAATAGTAAGACAAAAATTAGAAATAACTATTTAGGAATTAAATTATAAACAATAACTTAAATGGCAATAATAAATAATTAATTATTAATAAGCAAACAAAGAGTCGGCCATGTGTCTTCATATCCTGCCTTTTTCTTATTTATACCTACCAATTTACTTCTTTTCTCCACACAAAATTTGTCCTGATGATGAGTCTAGTTGCAGACTCGAAACGTCGACAGCTAAACATGAACACTGTGGAAAATCCAAACTCCATTCGAAAAGATAAAAAACAATGACTCATTGGGAATATAATCTTCAGATGTAGATCCTGAATCAGGGGAAGGGAGATCGCACATCAGTTCTGTGAAGTCTAGGGATTTATTCAACTTGTATTTGATGAACTCTACATAAAATTATTGTATGAGGAAAATCCATTTCAAGTACTTGCCCCCCAACAAATTACGTGAAAAAATATATGTCATAGGGTTTCAATATGAAATGACCATAGTATTTAGAAGTAATATGTAATGCTGAAATATTTGGACGACTTGAATGGTTTCGAAAGCCAAATTTTGTACATGGGAATACCAAATTTTAGTATCATTAAGATTCCAAATTAGATAGTAAATGGGATGTTTAGTCCCTAAATCATCTTCTTGGAACAATATCATTTCTATAGTAGAAATGGAAGAAAAAAGATACATGAAGTCGCATTGATAGTCAGGGGGATATAGAAGAGATGCCTGAACCAGTACATCTTTTAGGGCATCAAACACTTTCTGAGCTGCGTCATCCTAATGGAAGGGAACCCCTTTTTCAACGAGTGAGTGAATCCTTTGGTTAATTCAACGTAATTAGGGATGAATCTTTGTAGGAAGTTATCTTTCCCTTGAAGTCATTGAAGCTTAACTAGGGAAGAAGGTGCAAGAAAATCGACAATTGAATGTACTTTCAATGGACCAATACGAATTCCTTGTTTCAATATGATTGAAACCTAAGATTTGAACATAAATGACACAAACACACATTTGTGTGGGTTAAGGAAAATATTATAATGTCTACAACGAAGGAAAATATACCGAAGGTGCATTGGTGATCAGTTTGATGTTTTGAGTGAGCGTGGAGGTCATCCAAATATGGTTGAACGAAGTGTTTGATATCATGAAAAGCATAGCCTATAGCACGTTGAAATGTGGCCCTACAATTCTCTAAATCGAATGAGAGTTTCCTATAGGTGAAAGTTCCCCACAGACAAATAAAAGCATTTTTAGGTTGGTCCATTAGGAGAATGTTGATTTGATTATAGCCTGAAAATCCATCCATGAATGAATAAATTTCATAGCTAACAAAGTCATCAACAATCTAATCAATAAATGAGTTGGGATAATTGTCCTTCGAACATGCATGATTCACATCCCGATAATTGACACACACTCAAATGGTTCCTTGTTTCTTCATGACAAGAACTACATTCGACACCAAATTAGTTAAAGGAACGAGGTATATGAAACCAACTCGAAGAAGATTTTCAACTTCAACCTTAATACCAATAGCCTTCTTGTGATGAACTATATGGAGGTGCTTCTGGACTAGTTTGGCATTAGGATATATCTTAATTTTATGTACAACTATATTTGGGTCAATACTTATCATATCCTTGTAGTTCCAGGAAAAGACATGTCAGAACTTACGAAAAAGGGTTCGATAAGTCTCGATCTCGAATTGAGAACAAGATGCTCCAATTTGTAGATTTTCGAAAACACCCAGCTTGATGGAAATGTCAAGAGGTATCATCTCTTTGATATTCAAAAGGTTCTTTTCAAAATAAACCTCATGAATAGACACAAAATTTGTAAAAATATTGACAGATTTGGGTGAGTATACATCACTAAGACTATCCTCAATGGAATCGGGTAAGGAGGAACAATGGCAATGTTTGTACCATTGCACACTGTTCAACATCATGATTTCCATGATGCTTTCATTGGTAGGGAATACACGTGAGAAAGGATCAGCAGATGTACCACATTCCAATGATATGTCTATCCAGTTAATAAAATAAAAAGGGGAAACCGCATAAGCTGAATAAATGGCTTCGTAATCTAGCTCAATGGGGCTTAGCAGCATTTGGTCGCGAAAAAATTGGATGTCAATTTTGTTTGGTACAATCCATGGATCATCCATGATAGTAGAAGATGATATCATGTTGATATAGGTTACCAAAGATGATTTTTCTAGAAGAAGAGGAGGAGGGAGTGAAAAGGTCCCCATAAGTGAATAATCTTTCAACAATCCAACTCCGACATGCTGATATGACTGTAGGGTTTCCCCCCACAAGAGGGACACTTCTAGTAACATATGAATTAAAGGAGAAAAGTGTGAGTTGGTCTATGGCTACAGTCCCATATTTATGAGGAAAGGTGATCATATGAAAGTAAGTCAAAACAATAACAACCATGGCATAAACCCATGTACATCCTAATAGAAGATTGTAATCGAGAGGTCCGTCAATAACTTCGAATTCTATGGACAAATTTTCCCCCCTAATTCAACTTGCAGGGAGCTAAAAATCCCATAAGGTTTATATGTTCTCCCATTAAAGGCTTTCAATATAATGGATGACTGACTCAGTTGATGAGAACCAATCTCCTTCTAGCAAGACATGGACATAATGCAAGTCGAGGCTTCCTCATCCATGATCAAATGATGAATATTCTTACCACAGATGACAACTTTGTTTATAAATATAATTGAGCTAGAAGCCTAGGGGTATAGTTTTCATGAGAGAAAACAAAAAGGTTGGCATATTATGGATCTGCACATCCTATAGATGAAAGTAAAGCCCTATTTTGGGAAGGGAAATTATGCAACACCTCAAGAGTCAACATAGATAATGGAGACTGAGCCAAGTCTTCAACTACGTTATAATTCTGAGTGGCTCTAGCATGAGGGTTGAAAGTTGACTTATGAATAATGAACTTTGGAGGTTTACTAGTTAATTCATTGGAATCAACGACGAATTTGAATCTAACGAGGATAGTGTCGAACTGGTAGGTTAATTAGTAGCCTGACCGTTCGATAATTTCACATTACCTTAATCCTTGTTCCGAGTAGCTACAAAAACATCAGATCTCGAATTTGAAGAAGAAAGAATCAAAACCGTGTTAGAGGAAGATGGGACTTGAGCAACCATATGAGTCTCTTTATTAGGAAATAGGTCATTCAACACTATAGGAGAAGTGTAGGACTTAAGAAATTGATTCACTTCAGCGTGGTGAGCACAGTCATCTGCAAAGTGATCCTCATTGCAAGTCAAGCAAGAATATCGAGGCTTTTGTTTCTCATCAGAAGACTGATTTGTTTGTTTATCCTGGGGACAGGGATCTTTCTTTTTCTTACCTTTTCCTTCCTTCTTGCTTCCAGATTTATGTTAAGGCTTGCCTTTATCATATGAAACAACATTTATCTCGGAAGCAGAAGCCACATGACGGTGAGATTGAGGATTTGAGCAGATGCGGGTGGAGCAACACCATATGGTTTACTTGCTCGCTGTCTCCATGCTCGTAGAACCAATAATTCCATCAATAGCATGAGATTATTTACAAGGTATAAGAGGAGGAACAATGTTTGAAGGTCTCGGAGAATTTGGTATCTTATCATAGAGCATGCCAAATTGGGTATAAACCAAATCCAAATATTGTGCACGAGAAATTACTTGCTCTTCAATCACGACTCCACCTTTGGCCACATGTTCAATTATGGGTGACAAAAGAGATTTAGTGAACCATTCCGCGAGCAATTGATTGGGAACGTAAGTATTGACCAACCAGTGATGGCGCCTCCACTCTTGAATGTGTCATAAATGTGAGTGAAATCTGATTGTTTGAAGTTGGTTAATAGTTCCGTTCTAGTTTCATATTTGATGGGAAACTAGAAATACGTGAGGAAGGTTGTGGCTAAGGTACTGAAATCATGGAATGAAGCTTGGGGTAACTCAATATACAATTTAGTAGTGGTACTTGTAAGAATTCTTTAGAAAATACAAACTTGAATAGAATCATCATTATGGGAGTTTGATGAACACCATAGATGATACGTCATGACATGTGTCGACGGGTCTTCTCCTAGATTCCCATTGAATTTAGGGATGTTGGAAGTTAATTTAGTAGTAATAATTGACCACCAAGGCAAATAAGTGATGAGGTCATTGGTGAGTTGAGTCAAATATAGAAAATCAAGAGTGGCCTCAAAAGGAAGCTGTTGATTAAAGTCTGATGGAGGATGACCTGGATTTGAAGGAATAACCTAGGAAACAAGCACTTGCATTCATGAATGAGCGTTCTAGTAATAAGGAACCTAGTTACTAGAATAAGGAGGATTCTGATAGCCATAATACACATGACCTTGTTGGCTAGCCCCATGATAACCATGAATTTGTTGGCCTTGAAAAGGCACCTAGGGATACCCTGATAAGGTCTATATTGTTACCCAATGGGGATTTTCATTGTCCCATGATAAAGAGGGTTCGATTGATGTTGATCCATACCGTACATAGTCTGTACTACTGCAATTTGAGGAATACTTGTGCAAGCGATTGAGATTGTAAATGAACTTGTAGAGGATGAGAAAGTGGAACCTAAGAGGTACTAGATTACTGAAGGAATGGATTGAGATGCGATCATAGCCTGTACAGGTTGAGTTACATGAATTTGAACTTGTTGAGGTATAGATTGAGGAATAGGAACTTGAGATGATGACACAGGTTGGGAAACAAATAATGAACCCAACATTGAACCAGGTTGAATGGGAAAAGTAGGTTGTCAAACACTAGCATTAATCCCATGATAAGTAGGACTATAATAAGGTTGGTTACCAATCTTAGGTATACCAACAACAGGTTCCCCCTGCCAAAGGAGGAGGGGATGATGGAGGAAACTGCCCCCCTTGTGAAGGGTATGCAACATAAGGATAATTAGGTTGTTGAAGAAGACCATTACCACTAACATAAGGGTCATCCTGATGTTCAACTATTGGTGTAGGAGGAGGAGAAGGAGCAGGTTGAGCAACACTCATAAGAGCAACGCCAGATGGAATTCCTGAAGTGGATGACATGGGGGATGTCCATAAATTGGAAGATGCACTAGAGAAGGTACCAGATAAGGAATGATAACCTAGTGGGATGGATGGGCCACCATACATATGTGCCTCTGGTGATGTCGAAAACATATATGTGGAAGCAACATTTGAAGTCTCAACCATAGTGGTAGATATAGGATGGGAAGCTATATCAGATCCAGTCATGGTCAATAATCCCAATGTGGATTTTCATGTGACATTTGTGGGTAAGTTAGAAGAACCAAGTAAAGGATTTTGTTAAGGAGGTGGAGGAGGAAGAAGAAGACTGGTTGGATAAAGGAAAAGTCCCTCCAAATGAATCGAAGGATGAGGCTCTTCTTGTGGGATCTCCTCGATACTTGCAAGTTCAGGTGGAAGTGGTTCACCATTGGGGATGAGATATATAGTAGGCAGATTTGTCTGAGACAACAAAAGAGAGGATGGAATACCTGAAGTAACAAGCGAAGATGAATATGGTTCCTCTGGTTCAATAACCTTAGGAAATAAGGTTTCCAACTCAGGAAGGTTAGAATGTATAAACTCAGGGAACAAAGTTTTAGGTAATTCATTATCTGTTTTGTCAATTTCATCAACAAATGTAGATGTAATATCAGGTTTAGTACTCAATGGGAAAGATGATTTTAGTTGATCAAATTCAGGAGGAGGACCAGAAGTAGTTCCTGAGTTTCCCTATTTGTTAGTTTTTGTTCTTTTATGCTTATGATGACTGCCAGAAGTAGCCTATGGTGGAAGAGGAGGCTTATTTTTCATTCTACATGAACGACAAAGTGGGGGATCTTGTTGTTCCAGGTTGGATAGTAAATTTTATTAAAATAAAAAGAAATAAATCAAAGAGATGGTAATCTAGGCATAAAGGATTACCAAGCAACCATGAATTGCAATATAAACCTTGGTGAACCAAGGACTTAACATACGGAAGATAAGCTCTTCAAATTTTTTGTTCGGTGTATAAGGTTTACAAGGCGGAAAACTCGGTTACCTATGGATGGATAGCAAACTATTAGGGACTCCCAAAATATACCTGACGGTACGTGGGAGCACAATCCATAGTAGTGTTTTCTAATGCATAATCGTTCGATGAGAGCATTCCCATATACTTTACGTGCATGAAGCATCACCAATATACCTGAAGGTACATGGAGTATAATCCTATACACTCACATACGTGGAATGATATTTCACCCCCACAATACAACACTGGAAAACAATGACAACTCCTACGTTTAATGACATTGGAACACATCTCTAGCCTAGACCTCTATTTTTTTGTGTTAATGTTACAAATGCTCCTTAGGTTTATTCAATAAATTTTAAGTTTATCTTGAATTAAGTTTCAATTTTATAACTCACCACGAATTCACCTGAATTCCTTAAAATGCAAATATAGCATGAGAAAATGGAATTTTTCTCTTCAATGAAAATATAGTTAAGGAAGGGAAGAGACAAATAATATGCAACATAGAAATTGCAACAAACAAGATGCTCAATGCAATTACCTTTTCATGCAATTGTTCCTAAGTCATTGTAGATGCAAAACCCTAAATGGCAATGAAATTTTTTTTCTTTTCACCACACTTAATTTTTGTAAATGAGGAAAAATAAGATGTAAAGTGTAATCATTGATTCAAATGCACTTTTTGGAGTGAGGACTAGAATAAAAATTCATCCAAGCGATCCATGATAAAAAAAAAAACAAGTTTGCAAGAGAACTAATGATAAGAAAAAAAGAAAAATTGAATCCAATTCTTGCCAAAGGAAAAAAAACACAAATGAAAAACAAATGGAGGCTTTAGAGGTACTACAAGACACTCAAGGCTCAGGGAAGGTCAATTGGAAGTAGGCTAATCAAATCAACGCTGAGAAAACAAGGTGCAATTTGTGCAAAAACAAGGATAAACGCAAGTGAATAAGAGGTACCAGTGCTTTGTAATGCAAGCACATAGAGAACCCAGGTGAGGTGCAACACAAGAACAAAGAAGGCCCAAGTGGGGTGCAATGCTCTGTCAACAGATTAGAGGGTGCGTTGGTCTTGGGAAAGAGGATTCCGACACAAAAAGTTACAAAAAAGACTCAATGCAATCACTTGCTTGGTATGTTCTTGGTTGTTTAAAGTAGCAAAGGTATATGATAGATTTAAATAAAACACAATGGAAAAAGAAACCACCAAGGGAATACATCGTTCGCTAGTGGAGTTGCCAATTTGTTATGTGGGATTTATGACCGTGGAAAAAAATATTTCCCCCAGGTTTGGTGGCTAAGCTAGAACAAAAAAATGACAAAGGACCCAATGTTTTCCTTAAAGTAAGTATATGAGGGGAAGAAACCTACTTGGAATCTGTCAAATGTTTCACTCCTTCTTTGGCTTGAATGCTCCAATCCTAGCTCCAACTATGAAAATTAGAACCTGCACAACCAGACAACACAAGTCAAGAAACTACGAGATCTATGTAGCATCATATATCTACTTTATTCAATAAATAAACATGGTATTGAAATATATGAAATATTGACATCACATATAGGAAAACAAAAGAACTCTTTGTATTGATATAAATGGAGTGAGTTACAAACATAAATAGGTGTTGATCTTGTAGAAGAGCTCCTCCAAGTAGTTGACTTGTCCTTCCTTTGTCACAAAATGTACCTCGGATCACCCTAAATGCATGAAAGGATAACTCTCACAACAACAGCATAAGGGTAGAATCACTCTCCAAAAGCCAACCCCTTGAATATGGAAGGCTCTAAATATATAGAGGAGTGAGGTAAGTTGGGAGTTCTTATTCTTTTACCAATCTTGGGATTGATATCCACTCTTGATGGTAGGATTATATCTAAGGATAAGGGATGGAAACTCCAAGGTAGGATAGGATAGGATTCAAAAGTTTTATCTGAGGTAAATGGTTACAACAGATCCTGGAAGCTTCTAGAAATGGAGGCTTCGATATTCTCTATTTTTTTCTTTCGAATTTCTAGAAGCAACAAAGGTGCAAGGAGAGAAACCTATAGGTGATCAATGCAGGCCACAATGGAGCAACCTATAGGTGAACGTTGTCCAGCAAGAGGCCAAGGTGCATTGGTCCGAAAACTGGCTCAAATGATGCAATTCAGGTTAGAAACTATGGGGAATGGGACATTAATACATAGCACTTTGTGAAATGATGATGTAAAGGAGGAATATGATGTGAATGATCCCATTAGGAGGTTGATTGAGTAGATGTGACAAAATATCCTATAAAAAAATGGAGCTCTAGTGTCATATCCAAGATTTTAATTAATTTCAATTGTGCTTTACTATTTATATTTCATAATGAATTAGATATCTTTGAAACCATTATCCTAGACTAATCCTTTATGTATCTTAGGCATTGAACAAATTTTTTTAAATGCACCCCTCTCCTTAATAATCCTCCAAGCCAACTAAAACATAAATAGACCCAACAATATTACCCTCTTCCACTTCTTCATAGCCACACCTTTCTCCCTCTTCCCCTCTCACTCAAAAACCCACATCTTCCATGTCACTAAGACCCTCTTCACTGCATCCTTATCAGTGCAACTATCACAAGACCTATACTTACTACACCTCAAAATGTAAATTTGTCAATTGTTAACCCTTGCCCAAAGAATTATATGCAAAAGAAACCACTTTCATATTGGGAATATTTTTTTCATTGATGTCGAAAATGGGGGAATTGTTTATGTCCAAGATAAACATTAGAAAATGAAGATTGTTGGAAATATCGTTTTTGGACTTTGGATGCCCCAATTTTATACCCTATGTTTGAATACATACTTACTATAATTATGTAGCTCAAATAGGAGCATATGATATATGGTTGGAAATATTATTCGAAGACCTTCCCAACGATATATGGAACCCCCTCTAATTCCATATGAATGAGGAGATATGAAATATTTTGTCAAGATGATCCAACCAAAGTAAAAGGAAGCCCCATTTGGATACGCTATATTTTAAGGAATTTTTTTCTCCAATTACCTAGCTCAAATGGGAGCATAGGATGTATGGTTGCAAATCTTATTATGATACCTTAAAATTAGGATCCATTAACCATTCCACTACATAAATGGTCAATCAAGGTAAGTATTTTTATTTCAAGGTTATCAAGCAAAGTATATGAATGTAGCAATGTCCAACTAGCACTGTTAACATCACACTCTTAGAATCATGTTGATGTATTCATATCTCATTGCTAAAAAACCATCATTGTCACACTCAAATATTCAACACACCTTGCACACATTTATGAAGAAATACACTCTTTGAAAAATGAAACAGTTTCATAAAACAAACCAATTTATCACTCAACCACTCTTGCAAAATAAAAGAAATACTCCTGGAAATCATCTACCCAAACCTTCATTAAATGAAATAACTCACACAATCAATTTGGAAAAATAAATGTAACAGTCACATAGTGATTTGTTAACTGAGATCTAAGAACTGTAACAGTGAATTAACACATAACACACATATTCACAAGTAGACTGGTCAAGAACCTAGGTTATTACACAAGTGATTGAAATTACTATTTTACAATTCAACCAATCAGTAATTGTAATGCATCAATGAATATATAACAGTAACAATAAACTAATTACAAATTAAAACTAAGTGAAACTAAACATACAACTACAATACCTAACTATCTCAGCAATCCCTACTAAACATGAGGGCCCTTCCTCCTTATCTAGGAACTGGTACACATGTATTACGAGCTAATCAATGAAGAGTTATGATGTCACAAATCATGAGAGTTGCATTGATATTAGAAAAATGATTGCAGTTACATAGTTTATGCAAAATTACAGTGATGATGCCACCCCCTATGGGGAAAGGGTTTTCTTTTTTATAGATTACATCACATCTATCTCTAAAACATAATCAATCATGAGAAATATTGATTCTCTGATTGTCCTAAATCAAGAACCTTACATAACATATTACACGAGTTTGTTGTGAATAAAAGGTGTTGTAACCTTCTTTCCAAAATAACAATAAGGGTAACGACTAGAAGTCATAACTATCGCGGCCAACACTATATATGTTATCAACAAGTGAATTGATTTGGTGGTATATTGGTCAATTATGAATTTGGATGAGTGATAGCCCATGTTGTCGATCGTCACCATCATTGGAAAAACAGAGGATCCATGAGACAAAGTATCAATGCAACAATAGCATCAACACATTCTTGATTTTGGAATTGGTAGAACAAAAGTTAGAGAAACATCATAACGTCCTTGTAACAACACCTTCAGTGAGCCAAACACTCCCTTGAAATAACCCGTTGTCACTTTTATTAATGAGATCACCTAAAACAATCAACTTCATACCAAAATACAAGCAAATTTGAATAAATTAAGGTGACATAGAAAATAAACATATACATTGGTTAGAGGGCGGTGAATAAGATAACAAGGTATGGCTATAAGGATCAAAATGGTGAGAAATATAGGAAAAATGGATACAAAAAGGGTTCCAATTTCAATTCCCATCAACGCTCCTTTTAATTCCATAGGAATGATCAGATATGAAATATTTTACCAAGATGACCCAACCTAAGTACAAGCAGGCCAACCCAACCAGTTTTATCATGTTATCTTCATAAGTGAACGTACAAACACTATAAATAAAGGGAATATGAGTTCATTTTAACGTGAATTCATCAAATAACATGTTTGAGGTCAAAATAGGAGATGAGGAATAAAGTTTGGGGTGATTCTTGTAGTCTTAAGGTCGTAGAAAACTGTGACTTATGGAGTGAACAAGCCATCTTGGAATTTTCGCTATATCTTTTTATTTGCGATGTTTCAGACCATGAGACTTAGAGTAGCTATGATAATATCTATATGTACATGAGGTTTGATTTTCAAACCTTGATTCGTTATAATTTCGGAGATATGGCCGAAGGAAGTTAAGATTCCTTAATGCTCTTGAAATATTCTTCAAACAAGTCAGCTAGGAATTTTCACTATAACTTTAGTTTTGTGATATTTTAAACTGTGAAAATTGGTGGAGCTATAGAAAATATCTTCATGTACCTATGGTTCAAGTTTCATACCTTGATTCACTATAATTTTAAAGATACGGTTGGAGTAAATTAGGCTTCCTGGATGCTCCTAAAATATTGTTCAAATAGAAAAAAAGCAACAAGTTTTGGGAGAATTAGACTTGGTGAAGGAAGAAGTAGAAAGTAGGTTTGGTGAAGGCAGAAGCAACTAACAAATCTAGTGAAAATAGAAACAAGAATCAGACTTGGTGAAAGAATAAGCAACATGCAAAAGTTGTGAAGGCAAGCAAGTAGGTTGGTGCCAATAAATATTGTAGTAGAGGGGATTAGTATCTCTTGTAGGTTGGTGTCTACAACCAATAGAGGGGACCTCCCCCCCCATCTTATCAACTAGAACCTGTTTCTAACCCTAATGTTGGCTGAGTTAGTTGATAACTAGAACCTGTTTCTAACCCTAATGTTATAGATTCATATCTCTTTTTAATGACCAAATCACCTCCATAATGAACCACAATAATCTCTTGACTCAAAATTCCTAAGTGAACAACCAATTGTCCAAAATCATCCTCAACAAAGCATACTTAAAAAACTTATATCAAAAAACTTTGTTTAATTCCTCAAATTTCTCACTACTTGACACCCATTTCCATGTCATCTTGGTTGGGTGCAACAACACAACCTTACATCCTCATTAATCATAGTTATGTAGTCATGTTTTCTATTAACCATTTTCATGACATCATGGAGTGCTAAATGCTTCTTCCTGACAATCAGTCTTGATGATGGAAGGAATAAATATTTGAATGTTCTACTTGTTGAAGGACTTAAGCAGAATCTATTTAGTGTAGGTCAAATGGTTGATCAAGGGTATGATCTCACATTCAATTCCAAAGATGTGAAGTAAGAAGAGCATGTTCAATAAGATTAGTAGCAAGTGAAATTAGGTATCCAAATGATGTATATGTCCCTAATGAAATTAAAATAAATAAAAAATACTCTATGAGAGTAATATACCTAATAGCTCATTAGTAAAAGAGAATATAGCTTCAAGTGAAGCAAGAAGTGGTAGGTCTCATAAAAAAGATGGAAGTGTTAGAACATAAGTTGCAATGGAGGAATTATGAGTATATGAGATCTATACAGTAGATTATATGTGAATAAAATGAATTAGATGATGTATTTCAACATTAGATAAGTTCAGGGGAAGCAATATATTTACCTTCATATCAACAAAGGGGTAGAACAGGTAAACATAAGGAGAGATAGCAAATAAGGGACGCAGTTGCCGTCACTAACAGAAGTTGCAAATAGAGGAAATTTTTAGACCTAAAGTTTCATACAGAAGAAGAGTTACAAATAAGGAGAAGCATGAGTTCATGGGGAGCATCCCTTTTCCATTGATGTCAAAGGGGGAGAAATTCTAGGCACAACGATATTTGCAGATAGGTAGAGTTCTATCATATTATTGCATAATTCACTAAGGTTTGCCATCAACGATAAAGGAGGATAGTTTTGGAAATATTTTCTCATTGATGTCAAAGATAGTGGTATAATACTTAGGGCTAAGATAAATATTGGAAAATGAATATTGCTAGAAATATTTGTTTTGGACTTTTTATGCCCCAATTAGATACCCTATATTTGAAGACATTTTTACTGCAATTATCTAGCTCAAATATGATAATATGATATATGGTTAGAAATATTATTCTCATACCTTTCCAATGGTATATGGAACTCCCTCTAATTCCATAGGAATAAGAAGATATGAAATATTTTTTCAAGATGACCCAACCAAAGTACAAGCAGACTCCATTTGGAGAACCTATCTTTGAAGGCATTTTTTTACCTATTATCTAGATCAAATGGGAGCATAGGATATATGGTCGGAAATCTTATTCTAGTACATTAAAACAATATATGGCACTCATAATTCCATATAAATGAGGATATATGAAATATTTTGTAAAGATGACGCAACCAAAGTACAAGGAGGTTGACCCAACCAATTTTACAAGTCATCCACATAAGTGAATGTAGAAAAACTATAAATAAAGATAACTTGAGCTCATTTTAACATCAATTGATAATATAACAAATATGAGGTCGCAAGAAGAGTTGAGGAATAAATTTTGGGGTGATTCTTGGAGTCTAAAGGTGGAAGCAAAAATGTGATCTATGAGGTGAATGACTCATCTTGCCATTTTCCCTATATATTTTCTTTTATGATGTTTCAAACTATGAAACTTGGAGGAGATATAGAGAATAAATTTGTGTACTTGTATTTCAAGTTTTAGACCTTGATTCACTATAATTTCATATATATGGATGAAGGAAGTTAGGGTTCCCTAATGCTCCTGAAATCTTCTTCAAAGGAAATTTTGTTATCAATTTTGTTTTGTGATGTTTCAGATTTTGAAACATGGTGGAATTATAGAAATTATCTTCATGTACCCTTGGTTCAAGTTTTAGACCTTGATTCACTATAATTTTGGAGATATGGCTGAAGCAAGTTAAGTTTCCTAAATGGTCCTAAAATCTTCTTCAAAGAGCCAAAAGAAACAAGTTTTGGGAGAATCAGACTTGGTGAAGGAAGAAGCAACAAGTATACCTAGTGAAGGAAGAAGTAACTAATATATCTAGTGAAGATAAAAGTTGCAAGTAGACTTGGTGAAATTGTAAGCAAATAAAAATATTATGAAGAAGAAAGAAAGTAGGTTGGTGCATACAAATATTGCAGCATAGGGGATTGGGGTCTTCTATAGGTTATGCCTACAAAGTAGCAAAGGGGATCGGTGTCTCATCTAGGTTGGTTCCTACAAAGAATAAAAGGGTATTGGTGTCTCCTCCAAGTTGGTGCCTACAAATTTATGTAATATTAGGTAGGTGCCTACAAGATCTTTCATATTAATATTTTTGTGGTTTTATCCCATGAAGCTTTCCATGTATATCTTGTGTTACTTGTTCAATTTATGAGATTTATGTTTTATGATGTTTGAATGAAATTAAATAAGTAAAAATTTCATTATAAAAATTCACTCCCCCTCTCAATATAATTATGAATTCCAACAATTGGGATTAGAGTGGGATCCTTTAGAAGTAGTAAAACCACTCGAAGGTATATCTCAAAGGGACCATGGTTAGTTACAATGTATCTTACACAATCAGAGTTCCATTATTGGATGGATCGTATTATGTTTTTTGAAAGATAAGAATGAGGGCATGCCTAATGTCTCTTATTGTTGATGTTTAGCATTCAACGATAAAAGGTTATAAAGTTCCAGAAATCCCCCCAACAACTACAAATGAGAAAAATGATTATGTAAATAATTCTAAAGCAATGAATTCAATTTCTAATCGTATTGATAAATCGGTTTTTATGAGTGTATAATTCCATATTCGTAGTCATGTAGATATAAGTTTTTGGATATATGTTGTGTGCACGTTTACTAATGTCCTACATTTCATTTGGTCTCGCCACCCATCATCAGGGACTCAAGTAAAGCATAACATTCATATTAATGGTCACTAGTTGATTCTTTCTTTATAAATACCCCAACACTATTTTTTTATCTATCATTATTTACTTGAGTCCCTAATGATGGGCGGTGAGACCACTTGAAGTGTAGGACATCAGTAAAATCACACATAGCATATATCCAAAAACTTATATCAACAAATCAATTCTTGTCAAAGTAATGCACTATAACTTTGGTAAAGAAGTTTGGGAAAAGCTTCAAAACATCTATGAAGGAGATAAAAGGGTAAAAGGGGATAAACTTCAAAATCATAGAATACAATTTGAAAATTTAAAGATGAATGAAGACAAAGACATTGCATATTTTTCTCTTTGAGTATATGAAGTTGTGAACACTATTAAAGGATTGGGTGAAAATATTGAAGAAACAACAATTATTGAGAAAGTCCTGAAATATCTTCCATTAAGGTTTAATCTAAAGGTAAGGTTGAATCTAAAGGTTTCAGATGTTGAAGAAATGAAATATCTCTAAGATTTAAATATGAATGAACTACATGGAATAATCACTACAAATGAGATGAGAATAGGAAAATAAGTCCAAACTAAAGGAAATATCCTTCAAAGAATTAAAGAAAACAAATGGAAACAAGGACCGTGATCACTCTAGCTTTGAATCAGATGAAGAAGAAACTCAATTCATGAGAAAGTCAAAGATAGGTTCTAGAAAATATAATTGTAAGTTACAAAATATAGTGATAAATATTCATCTAATGATGATCAAGAAGAATTCCTATGCATGGAGTTGGGAAATCAAAAAGAGAAATCATAGTGCATTCTATTTCAAAAGGAACCAATAAAGACAAAGGTAATCTTCCACTATCCTTTAGTTGTGGTAATGAAAGTAATTTTTCTTCTAGATGTCCATATGAAAAATATGAAGGAAACGATGATGAAGATGATTTTCTAGTCATGAATGCTCAAACTGCTGATCAAAAAAATAAAGATAACTAGGAATAGAAGACAAATGTAGAGGAGGAAATTGAAGTTAATTAATATTTTTAAGGTGAGATCTATATTTGCTTAGAAGATATCAAGAATCTCACAATAATAAATGAAAGTTAGAAGGATCTATTTCAAGAGTATTAAGATAAGGATCGTGATATTTATGAAATAGATAATATGATCATCATACTTAAAACTTAATTAGAAGAATCAAGGAGAATGAAAGAAGTGGTGACAAGCCAACTAGAAGAAAAGGAAGTACATTGTGAGAAACTAGAAGCTAAGATTTTTTCCTTGAGAAATGATATTGAAAAGGAAAATGATAAGTTTAGGTTTGGAATAAGTTTTGATATCTTACATAATTTAGTTTCCAAAGATATACTCTTATTAAAATAGGTCTTGAATATCATGAAATCACCAAGGGATAATCAAGCTAAATTTCATCAGAAGAAAAATGCAAAAGGAACTTGAAATCTATGTTGATTTTCTCAAAATATCTATCAATAAAAACTTCAATAGGAAAGAAGGAGAGGACATCAAAGATATAATCCTCAAATGAAATAAATAAACATCAAGAAAGTAAGTGAATACCATCCAAGACCTAGGTAAAGACTCAAGAGAATAATTCCCCCAAGAAGGCCATTTACATCTAGGTATCAAAATCTATTTTATGGTTATTGTTTTACATGTAATATTTTTGGTCATAATATAATACATTACAAATCATATGTTATAAAAGAATTTATCAGGAATAGGAGAAGGTGATCATATAATATCTCAATGAATGCTTGTTTAAGTAGCAATCCTAGAAGATTAATGATGTCATAAATTACAATTCATTTTCCCCCTTATTGGATTACATTGAATGTTTCAAGTGCAACAACTTCGGACACGAAGCTCATGATTATAGAAGTGATATATTTAGGCCTTAATATCAAAGAAGAAAAGAAGACATCATCATCATTAGAAACCAAAGTATGAAGATATGGAGAAGAAAGCAAGAGTAGTGTGAAGACTCCAATCTAGCTCTATGTATTCAAGAAAAATAAATCCAATGGTATATAGATATGAATTCTCAAATCATATGTCAGGTGTGTTAATTTTTCAATGTTCTATGTTGTAACAATGACTTTTAACAATTTCTTCTTTCAGTAGCAATTAATTTTCCAATTATTTTCAATCAACCAATAACAGTAAGTAATTATAGATAGAACAGTAATCAATATGCACTATAGAAGACGATCAAGATCAATGAGACATGGATATTTGGGTCAAATACCATGGAAAAAACCCACAAGGGAAAATCCCGTATTCTTCTTCTATTAGATGTTCATCAATGTTCAGCAGAGATACATAGTCCATGTACATCCAACAACTAGTCAAAGGTCAAAGCCTTTACCATCCAAGTAAACAATTCAATATCCAATCAATAATGAGACAATAAGTCAAATATAGTCCAATATGAATCCTGCAACTTTTCAGCACCATCAAATTCAAAACAAATAACACTCAACTCAACCCTAACTAGTCAAATTCAATGGTAAAATCATCTCCAAATAATTCAATCAACAGTAATAAATGCAACCTCTTTTCCTTAGTCAGACCTAGTCAAAAAAGTATAAGAATTATGCCCACAAATTGGACAAAGTCAATAGTTTGAACTGCAAAAACCCTAGCCTTAGATATACGGTCAAAGTTCCCAGAAAATTTCAGCCTTCCTCTGAACTAATTTAGAAATTAATTTGCAGTGCTAAGATCTTCCTCAGATTATAAACAAAATGCTTTCATTGTGCTTAAGGAGTCATCAATTTTTGCAAGTGAAATGGAGAGTTTTTATGTTAATTTTATGAGAAATTTAACATAAATAAGAAATTGAACAACAACATGAACATGTATAGAAAATCATCAAAAACACATTACAACAAGCACATGATAAAGGAGTTCACCCCTCATGAGCTACATCTCCTTGGTCCAACTTCCAATGGCTTGGGCCTCTCTATTATACTCAAAAGTGTAAAAATATGTGTTTATAATGCTCAAATGCTTCTAAAACCTACTCCAATCGGTTCATAATGTCCAAAAATGGCTATCTAGACTCCTTTTGCATCCAATTTGGTGAAAAAATGAGGATGTTATGACTTCTCCTAGTTCTCCTAATATTCATTCCACAAATTGCTTCACATCCAACAGGAACCCACAATTTCACTCCAAAAATCTGCTAACAGAGCGAGAATTTTTCCACGTGGTAGGCCATAATCCGTCGGCACTCTCTGTGCATCACAAATCACAATCTGTGGAGTCCTACGGCCTTATGGACTATGAACCAGGCTGGCAATATGTGATTGCAATTTGGCGGACCCGACAAAACTCTTAACTGGACCTTATAAATGTATCGCGTCTGGGATCCTTTCACAATTGGCAGAGTATAGAGGCCTTGTATACATGGGACTTTGCACTGTGTTGCTATTTGCGATTGTGATATATAATTGCAACCCAAACATGTTGAGGGAGATTATGTAGTGTCATGTGAGATGTGCGATTGCATCACAACCTGATACCTGCCAAGGGTTGATTCTATAACATCTCCCTTCACCAATGTGAGATTTTGATCCATCGCATCGCACCTTTGGCTGATTCTTGAATGCCTTCCCACCTGCCTTTTCGCATCACAACCCTTCACTGCACGGGGGCCAATTTTTAATGCCAACCTGCCTACAATTGTGATTTGTGACATATGGGGGCCAATTGAGGCTTTCCACTTGTCGCGTCCTCATTCATGAAGGACGTTGCCACATCATCCAATCCTACCATGTGATCAAGTCAAAAATGAACTTTGACTTGCTATAACTTTTGCATACGAGCTTAGATTTGAGTTTCGTTCACACCATTGGAATATGAATGACGAGCTCTTTGATCTAAAGCTAAGTTTATCAAGACTATGACACTTTGATTTTTGAGCCTAATTTTGAGCACTTGATCACTCCTCCCCACTAGAAGTCTTTTGCACCCCAAAAGATCACTTTCAATTGACCAGCAGGGGAGGGTATAGTTCCCTCACCTTTCCAATCTCGATCCATTGATCACTTAATTGGAACTTGTGATCTCCACGATTCTTGTCGTGCCTTTCTGTGTACTTGCCTTTAACCTTTTCAAGTTGTTCTTGCACTATTTTATGTACCATTTGGAATTGTTCAATGAACTCTTTGGCCTTGTTCATGTTACATCAGTAACAACATCCTTCCTACCAAAATTATACAATACATTATGATGCAAATGGTAAACAAATTCCTCCACTTGATTCCTTTGACTTGAGCTTGAATATACATCTTGAAAGTGTATATTTTTCTGAACATAACTTTCATGTGAAAAAAAATGATGCTTGAGGAATAGTACATCAACAAAATTGTCACCTATACCTTTCTTATACCTTTTGACTGAGTGGAATAGTAGAAGGAAACCCATCCAATAGAAGTGCATTTGTCGCTGCAACTTAAACACTTTAATATTGACAATTTCTGAATGAAAAGAAATGGGCTTAACATATTGCAAAAAGATTGTGCCCATGGCATAGTCACATACAACAACTTGAAACTTAAATGGCTGTCTCAAGTCTAGAAAAGAAAGTACTAGAGATGTACTGATATTTTTTTAAAGCATCAAATGCCTCTCATTGTTTTCCTCCCCACTGGAAGACCTTTTGCACAACTGCCAATGAATGAAAATGAACTATAAGAGGAGAAAAATTAACAAAATTTCTCCTCCAACAATGGGTTTCTCCCAAAAAACCTCTTATCCAAATGACTATCTTGAGCATGCCTGTGTAAATTGCGAGCAGAGCAAAGGCATCTGCGGCTTCACGGGGATGTATGATTCTTTCACCTGTGTATGCAGGAATGGAGTCAATACCACCACAGACTGTTACTACATGAATATCAGAGAGGTCTAACTTCATCTCACCTTCTCCATGTCCCACACAGACTGCCAAAAATCCTTTTGGAACCTAAACACGCTCGGAAGAACCAATTTCATTGCTCAAGTACATCAAAGAAGTTTTATCCAACATATACTTCAACATCTTCAGAAACAATTGTTCTTGACATATGACCTCAAGTATTTTTTTCTCGCATATGACATGTTCATAATGAAATTTTCTAAAAATGAAAATTGTCATCCAAATAGACTATCCTATCTAGAAATGTCTTCAACACATCTTTCTTCATATGCGTAAAATTTGTAGGAGCATGGAAAAGACCGAAAAGCATAACAAGCCATTCAAACAAACCTTGCTTGGTTTTGAATGTCGTCTTCCCTATATCTCCTTCAACAACTCTACTTTGATGAAAACCAATCCTTGAATACCATTCAAGGAAATGCTTACCATTCTTCTCGGGCACCAAAACAAGAGGTGCACCACACAGTAAAGGAGTAGGTCGAATGATCCTTTTATTCAACAATCCCTGGATTTGCATCTTAATTTCTACACTTTCCATCACTGACATCCTGTACATGCCAATGTTAGGAAGAAGACACTTTTGTTGCAACTATAACTCAGGTTGGATTTCCCTCTTGGGAAGTAATCCCTTTGATTCTTGAAACATTTCTTCAAATTGGTTAACATCGTCAACCAAATCAGTTTTCAAATTCGAATTACAACCATCAAACGCTTCAATATAAATATCATTCTCGGGTTTGATCATGAGAAGCACAAGATTCTTGCTCAAATTCACCAGTGCTTTTATCTACCCTTCATTAACAATCGAAATATTTGTTTTTTTCTTTGAGCTCTCACAATATATTCTACTCCATTTTTTAGTACGTGATATTTGTTTTCATGTCAATGGAAAATATCTTGTCTATCATAAATGTACGGAATGCCAAAAATGATGACACTAATATCTAACGGAACAATGTCAAGCTCCACTTCATCTATGAATTTTGTAGTGATTTCAAATTTCAGTTTACAATTTCCTGTAATTTGCAATTGTGCATTGTCACGTACCCATCCAAGTGGATATATGTGGAACAATTTCCAGATTTAAACTCTTGACAATGTTTTCTAAGATAAGATTGGCTTGAGAACCACTATCAAACAACATATCAATCTTGTTATGTTTTGAGATCACCCTTATGTGAAACATTTCTATTCTCCTATTTTCAAATGGAGTTTCATTTTGCAAGCCTGAAGAACTAGTGTTGGAAATGGATTCCTTTCATTGAAACCCCATGGATTTAATTTCCATTTCATCACTCGATTCAGATCCCAAATCCTCTTGAGTGGTTGCAGTTGTCTTTTCTTTTCCTTTGTTGTTGAATTTCGTTGGTTTCATTTCAGGATGAAGCTTCCAACTGTGAGATTCATCGTGACCCTCTCTCAAACAATGTTTAGATATTTTTTCTCTCCTTCTTTTTTAATGGATGCATTTTTCTTTCCTTTGAAACCCTTTTCTTCCTCTTTACTCTTAAATGAATTTTTACTACCTTCTTCTAAGATGTTTTTCCCTCTTGCATCAAGATGAGTGTCTTGCACACACACATCATCTAGATTATTGATTTTAAACATTAAAATAGTGTGCCTAAGGTAACTATGTAAACCCCCTATGTATTTTAGCAAAGTGTCCTATGATTGCAAATCTAAACCTAACATCAAAGACCTTTTTCTAAATTCTTGGGTGTAATCTTGCACATTTTGACCTTTAAGCTATCTAAAGTTTTTCCAATTCATGATGGCTTTCTGCATATAAGCTAGAGGGTAGAATTGTCTTTTTATTGCAACATTGAAATTATTCCAAGAAATAGAGATATTACCATGTTTTTTAATCTCCTCTTGAGTCTTTGATTCCCACCATACCAGCTCTGCACCCTCCATTCTCAAGGAAGCTAACTGAATCTTTATGTCATCCTCTTGAGGATTTTGAATCTTGCAATAGACCTTCAACTGATGAATCCAATTATCAAGCTTCTTTGCATTCACTTCACCATTGTATATGGGCAACTTGAATTTAACATCAAGTTTTAAAAAATTTGATTTACCAGTTCCTTTTGAAGAATGACGATGAGTATGATTATGAGTTGTATTAGTGGAAGAGGTTGAAGATGCTTGTGAAGAAGAAGATGAAGAAGATGGTGGAGAGGGTGGAGGTTTGTCTCCATTCCCATTACCTCCTCCTAAAGAGCCTTCTCCTTTGGGATGTTTGAAACTTTCTCCTTGAAACCTACAATTCCTCTCTTCATAGAGGACCTTCAACATCTCTGTCATATCAAAGAAAGTTTTTCTGAAGCTCTTCTCATCTTTTGTCATGTTTGTAGGTTCTCCTTCATGAGACATGATCTCTGGAGTCTCAACTGTAACTTGAGGCTGAATTTGTGTTGGAGATTGTGCCAACCTTGCTCTTCTTCCCCTTGACCCAAC
Organism: Pinus taeda; assembly: GCA_000404065.3. Taxonomy (NCBI): domain Eukaryota; kingdom Viridiplantae; phylum Streptophyta; class Pinopsida; order Pinales; family Pinaceae; genus Pinus; species Pinus taeda. Next base: position 52,022 of record APFE030740288.1, on the reverse strand, counting down.
TTCAGGGCTTCCAACTAGCTTTCCTTCACCTCTTTTGAGTTTTAACCTTGTAAGCATGACATAAAATTACAAACAATTAAATCCTTATTTCACAAAAAAGAACCTAATTCTCTGATACCAAATTTGATCTAATTTAGAATATTAGATTGTAGTGATAATATCTTCCTCAGATTATAAACAAAATGCTTTCATTGTGCTTAAGGATTCATCAATTTTTGCAAGTGAAATGGAGAGTTTTGATGTTAATTTTTATGAGAAATTTAACATAAATAAGAAACTGAACAACAACATAAACATGTACAGAACATCATCAAAAACACATTACAATAAGCACATGATAAAGGAGTTCACCCCTCCTCATCTACGTCTCCTTGGTCTAGCTTCCAATGGCTTGGGCCTCTCTATTATGCTCAAAAGTGTAAAAAATTGTGTTTAAAATGCTCAAATGCTTCTAAAACCTACTCCAATCAGTTCAGAATGTCTAAAAATGTCTATCTAGCCTCTTTTTGCATCCAATTTGGTGAAAAAATGAAGAAGTTATGACTTCTCCTAGTTTTCCCAATATTCATTCCAAAAATTGCTCCACATCCGGAAAAAACCCACAATTTCGATCCAAACATCCACTAGCCGAGCAATAATTTTTCCACGTGACAGGCCATAATCTATTATCACTGACTGTCCATCGCAAATCGCAATCGGCAGAGTCCTATGGTCTTATGGGCTATGAACTAGGTGGGTGATATGCAATTGTGATTCAGCGAACCCGATGGAACTCCTAACTGGAGCTTATAAATGTATCGCGTCTAGGATCCTTTTGCAATTGACGGAGTACCGAGGTATTGTATATGTGGGACTTTGCACCATGTTGCTATTTACGATTGCAATATCGCATCGCAACCCAAACCTGACAGGATCAATTTTGTAGTGTCGTGCGAGATGTGCAATCGCATCGCAACCAAGTACTTTCTAGGGTCTAATTCTGTAACATCTCCCCTCGTTGATGTGTGATTTCAATCCATCACATCACACCTCCAACTGATTCTTGAATGCCTTACCGCCTACCTTATCGTATCGCATCCATTCCTTGCTCAGGGGCTAATTTTTAACGTCGACCTCCTGCTATTATGATTTGTGACATGTGGGGGCCAATGGTGTCTTGCCACTTGGTGCCTCCTCATTCGCTGAAGGACCTTGCCACATCATCCAATCCTACCATGTGAGCAAGTCAAACCTGAACTTTGACTTGCTATAACTTCTGCATACAAGCTCAGATTTGAGTGTCGTTCACACCATTGGAATCACAATGATGAGCTCTTCAATCTGAAGCTAATTTTATCAAGATTCTGACAATTTAATTTTTGAGCGTAATTTTGAGCACCTAATCATCCTCTCCCTAAATTCAGCCTTCCAAAAAAATCCAAAAATCAATCAAACAAAGTCAAATTACCCAAAGTCAACGTTGGTCAAATATGAAAAAAAAAGTCAACACGGTTAACAAAAATCTCCTCTCTCCTTCACACATGTGAACTTAGACTTAATGAAGAAGGAATGATGTGTTATGTGATGCCTGTAAGTGGCCAAAGTTGGTCTAGTTATATGTGGTCTAGGTGGAGTGAATTTATCCTTTAGGTTGACTTGTACTTTTGAAGATGAGTTGGACCCAAATTAAAAAAAATATTTTTCCATGTGCAAAAAATACATTTTCCAAGTGCAAGTGGGGTCTCCTTAGGGTTTGTTGGGCTTCTCCAAGAAGGGAATTTCTCCCTCAACTTCCAATTTTGAACACTTCCTCTCCATTAGGGAGGAATTTTTGACTACATCATAAGTCTCGTCTCAAATGTGCATGTATCATCATCATCATATTATATCTCATCTCTTCTCATCTCTTCTTATCTGCTAAACAATGATGTCTTGATTTATAGAAGAAGAATCATCATAAGGGATATTAATCTTCCACCCTCTATCCAATGACAATAGGTGAAATACCACTTACCATGAGAGGTAAGGATCACACACATCCTATTGTCCACTAATATTCCCAACTTGATCCTCAAGAATCAAGTGGTAGAACACATGCATCCAATCATTTGGGGGAGATACACATTTACCACTAGTGGTAAGGATTAGGCATGTCCCAAGTATCCTCACCCAGTGGCCAGATGGGTGGTAATCCTAGCAAGACGAACTTGTGGGTAGGATTCATACTAGGGTATACTTGGTCAAGTCTTAGACTTGACAGTAGAGGGAGATACACACTTACCATATCTGGTAAGGATCAGACACATCCTATTTTCAATGAGTTCACTCAACCCTAGGAGCTCTTCAGCTCCATTACTCTCCCTATGTTGAAGAATATAACTAATGTTGGTCTTCATAATTGTAATTTTCAAAATAAATTGGCTTATTAAATAAATTGGCTTATTAAAGCATGGGTTTTATGCTTGGGTTAATGGTAAATAGGTTAGAGCACCCATTGAGTGCTCTAGGATTTTTTTTAGTCAAATTTATTATGTAAACCCTTCTTGGATCATTAATCTTAGTCATGTTGAACCCTCCATCCATTAAACAACTCAAATTGGCCTAAAAATGGCTTTATTTTCATCCTCTACAAGCCAACCTATCAATCCTTCATGTCAGTTCAAATTATTTGCAGAAACAACTAGTTATACCCTAGTAGACTTGGCTCATTTGGAGGAGGATAGTTTTTATGGTTTGAAAAGGAAGAAGTGTGAAGTACCAATATAGTTCGAAGGTTATCATTGCAGGTTGAAACTACAGTTCAAGCGCTAAATGTTTGTTACAGATCGAAGTTATTACAAACTATAACTTTATTGCAAAAACCAAAATTATTGCAGAACAAAGATTGAATTCCAGGAGGAATCTGTCTTTGGTTAGATTGATGGATGGAGGGGTAAAACTATGTGTCAGAGGTCTTGGTTGTCTTACTTTGATTTTAATCTACTGAAGGAAAAGCTATTGATTGGGTTTTCCCCTGCCTAGGGGTTTTTCCCTGGTTGTGTGCCTACAACTTGTGTCCTTCTTTGTTTATTTATTGAAATTAGTCTTGATGATAAGAACAAAATAAATTGGAAGAGGAATTAATAACAAAACATCACAAGATAATTTCATAATAACGGAAATCAATTAAAGTAAAACCCTATATTGTTGCCCTAATGGATTTCTCAACATGGTATCAAAGCATGGTCAAGGCTTAGGTAGCTAAAAAAGATCATTTCTCTTGTCTCCTTTATGATTAGTTCGAAGGTTGCAAAGTTTAAGAATAGGACCGAATGGATAAAATAATTTTTTGAGCATCCTCCTAATAAGACAATCTTCTTTAATATGGGATGAAAATCATATAACTGTATCAAGGTTCTTGTGATCATGAAGAGTTTGATCTATCTAAAGCTTGACATATATGAAGTTCTAAAGTTTGAAAACAATAGAATTCTAAATAACATATAAAGAAGTATGCCCCTAAACAAAATTGATAAGAGTATGTTCAAATTGAAGATACAATATCTTAAAGTCCTAAAATTGAAGTGAAGAGGTTCAAAGGTTATAAAAGATTGCAGTGACATCACGGTGGTTTGAAAGTGAAAGGCACAATGACATATCAAAGGTGTGAATATTGCAATGAGAGGCACAGTGACACACCAATTCAACATCTTTAGCATCAGAACTCCAAAAAGCATTAAAATAGTCATCTTATTATTACATAAAGGGAGACTTTTGGCTAAGGATTTTGAGAATCGTTATAATACAATAGTCACTTATTTCATAACGAACAAACAAGTACATATTTTTCTAGGCATCATTATAAATCATCTCCATCATTATAAATCATCTCAGAAGTTCGATGACTAAATCACAAGGATAGAATATATTTTTATTTCATGCAAGTGTCAAGGGCCAAATTATATATAACTATTCCTAAGGTCATTAAAATATCAAAGCTACAATCACAATAAGAGTTATAGTCATCACCGAAAAGAGACTTATGTACAAAATGATATAACTCCACAAACCAAAATAGATAGTATCTAAAGTATATAATCTGAAGAGACCCGTGCATATATATACAAGGAAAGATCAAATCGAGCTAGAGGGATCAAAAGAAATATCAAGTGTAGAACTCATTGAACAAGCCTAACATTTTTGTTGTGCAAGGAAGTAGTCCTCAACAGTAAAAAGCAACCGGTTCAGTAAGTCAATTTTTGTTGTTAAAAGTCAACATGAAGATTTCATGGCATCTTGAAAAAGCACTTGCAACAGATCTTGGAAGACCAAGGTAAGTAATTTTTGAGGTATTTATAATTATTTTATTTATTCATAATCTAACTTAAAAATAGGTTAGAATTTTTGGTATTTCTTTTAGGGTTTGAAATCTTCATATCATTGAAGGTTGTTAACATCTAAAACTTTGTTAGTATAGAAACCCTAGTTTTCATCTTAAGAATTCGAACGTAGTCTAGAATGAAATGATGGAAGAATTTGAGATTAAAACTATAGAATTGATGTTTTTAATAGTAAATTTCTTAGACTTAAAATTTGGACTTTTCCCTATATATTTCACATCATAAATATGCTCTAGTACTTGTATTTTGGTTTGTATATTTGATTGAGACCCTAGTCCAGTGAAAATTATTGTACATCTAAATTCGATTTATTGATGTTTGTGTCTTGAGTTTACCTAAGAGATATTGATGTGAAATGCATGAAATCCTAGATATTTCTATGCTAGTATGCTAACCTAATTATTGATATTTTATAAATTCTAGGGTTTGTAAATCCCTAGTAAAAGTTGATATTCTAGGACTTAATGATATAATTTATTGATATGTTTTATTTTTGATGATGAAAATATAGGGTTTGGAACAAACCTTAGTAGAGTCTGTCATAGAATATATTATTGAAACCTTAGATGTATAGTACTTTATTGGATTATTATTTGATTTTCTATCTATGGCCTTGTGTCTCAAAATGGAATCTAGGTTTTATGACAAAACCCTAGTCATAATTTGAAGTCTAGTATGAAAATAGATGTGTCTTTTATCAATTATGAACCTAAATAGGTTTAGGTATCTGATGTATAAATTCTAAATACTTTGATGCTTCCATTATAATAACTTGACATAATTAAGCTCATGCTTATATATGTATTTGGTTGTATTTTCTACTAAAGTTTTGCAGGTACATAATCTTCAATATTTTGGAGACATTCGTAATTGAAAAATAATGATGAGCATGATGAAGGAATATATAAGGATGATGATGATTAAGATGACCTTGATGAAGTCATGAAATGTTTAAGCTTCTTTGATGTTATAAAATAATAACATTGTTGATATCTCTAAGTTAAGAGGGAGCATGGTTAAAAGAAAAGAGTACATCTCCTTAGTTGAGAGGGAGAGCATATTATGATAGTCATGATGGATACCTTGTATAGGAAATTAGAGAATGAATAGATCTACAATGTATTGAGGATGTCTTGGTGTTGGTAAAGAAAATGAGAGAAGAGAAGCTTTTGAATAGTTGAATATGAATAACTAAGTCTCATAAAGATGAATGAGAACCCAAAGGTTTATTTTTACTTGTATATGTCTATTTGAAAGTTTTTTGTTGATTGGGGTCTGTGTTTCAATAGGTAAATCTCTCCATAAAGAAGGATGAACACTTGGGAAGCATGCTTGGACAAATGGATATATCTAGTTTATTAGGGATATATGAAGCATCTAATGGTGGATGCTTGGGAGGACATCTGGTCGGCCTATGTGTTGATTTCTAGATCCCGAAGAGGGAGGGTGGCATTGGCCATGTAGCTTTCACCTTGGATACTCACCTAGATGATGGTTATCAAGTAAGCCTGATGGTACTTAGATTGGCTAAAAGCTTGAGTCAATCTTAGTCCCACCCAGATAGACTACCATGGTTAGGCATCTAGTCTCTAGCACTGAGTGTGTTGAACTCTTCATAGTTAATTTCATTTTGAGATCTTTCATGTACCTTCATATGTATGTAATTATGAATACCTCCCTAGTTAAGAGGGAGTGTTGAAGAATGTAACTAGTGTCGGTATTCATAATTGTACTTGTCAAAATGAATTTTGTTATTAAATAAATTAGCTTATTAAAGCATGGGTTTCATGATTGGGTCAATGGTCAATAGGTGAAAGCACACATTGAGTGATCTAGGTTTTTTTTATTCAAATTTATTATGTAAACCCTTCTTGGGATCATTAATCTTAGTCATGTTTAACCCTCCATCAATCAACTAGCTCAAGTCGACCTCAAAATTTGCTCCATTTTCATCCTCTACAAGTTGGCCTATCGATCTTTCATGTCGGCACAAATTATATGCAGAAACAACTATTTATACCATAGTAGACTCGGCTCCATTAGAAAATGATAGTTTCTGTAATCTTAGAAAGAAGAAGTGAGAAGTACCACTATAGGCTAAAGGCTATCATTGCAAGTCAAAGCTACAATTAAAGGGATGAAGGCCTATTAAAGGTTGAATTTATTACAGATTATTAATCTATTGCAGAAACCAAAATTGTTACAAAACAAAGATTGAATTGCAACAGGAATTTGTGCTTGGTTAGCTTGATGGATGGAGGGGTAAAAATTTATGTCGGAGGTCTTTGTTGTCTTACTTTGATTTGAATCTACTGAAGGAAGAGTTCTTGACTGGGTTTTCCCCTACCTAGGGGTTTTTCCTTGGTTATGTTCCTACATCTTGTGTTTTCCCTTGATTATTGATTTGAATTAGTCTTGATGATAAGAACAAAATAAATTGGAATAAGAATTAATAATTAAACATCATAAGATAATGTCATAATATGAGAAACTAATTAAAGTAAAATCCTATATTGCTTCCCTAATGGATTTACCAACACCCTATAGCTCAAAAGGGGGGGAAGAGCATAGCTTAATTTTATCGATCAACTATGAACCCTTCCCAGAAGGGTGACATCCACCAATCCAAGCTTCTATCTGAAGACCAACAAATTCAATTTTGGAAAAGTCTTGGTAAGAATGCTATCTATCTCCTCATTAGTTGAAATATTATGGAGTCTTATGGCTCCTCTTTGTACCATATCCTGGAAATAGTGATATCTAATCTCAATGTGCTTGGACATATCATGGAACATGTGATTCTCTGAAAGTCGGATCCCACTCTTGTTGTCATAATATATGATAGTTTTATGCAGTATCTACTCAAATAGATCTCCAAAGATCTTCCTTAACCATATTCCCTCACATCTATCCATTCTAGCAGCAATGTACTCAACCTCAATTGTACTAAGGGAAATATACTTTTTATTCCTTCTCATCCAAGATATCATGGAAGACGCAAAACTAAAACAAAACCTTAATGTGCTCTTCCTATCAACAACATTTTTGGCCTAATCAACTTCAATGTATTATAAAGTCTCACATCTCTTGCAATGTATCTCAATCCAAGATTGATAGTCCCATGCAAGTATCTTGGCACATACTTGGAAGCAACGCAGTGTGCATGTAGAGGCTCCACCATAAATTGACTCAAAGTGTCTACAACAAAACATATGTCCAGTCTATTGTTCACCAAGAACATCAGTGCCCCAATCAGTTGTTGATACTCAAAAGGATAAGCAGATCATGTCCTGAAACGTCACCACATAACTTCATAAACTTCATCTCCATTTGTGTGTCCATATACTTGCATTACACCATTCCAAATCTATCCAAAAAATTGACAACATATTTCCCATGAGAAAGGAAAATCTCACCAATTCTCTGCCACCCCTCTAAGCATAGAAAGTAGTGCATCAAACCAAGATATTTTGTCTCAAACTCAGAGTCCAACTCCATTTTACACTGGAGAAAAAGATGTTCTCCGCCTATAAAGAATAAATCATCAACATATAATATCAAAATTAGGGGCATACCTTGGAGTAATTTTAAGTAGAGACTTGGATCAGCATTGCTTCTCGTAAATCCAAGCTTCATCGAATAGTTATCAATGCAGGCGTACCAAGATCTAGGGGCTTACTTCAATCCATATAAGGCTCTCTTTATCTTGCACACATGAGTCTTCATGTCGTGTACTTCAAAGCCATGTGTTTTCTCCAAGTATACTTCTTCCTTGATTCTTCCATGTGGAAATGTGGTCTTCACATCCCTTTGATAAAGTGTCCATCCCTAGATAGCAATAAGAGCAATGATAGATCAGATGGTAGTATATCGGGAAACAAGTGAAAAAAATCTCGTCACAATCCTCTTACTCTTTCTGGGAGAAACCTCTAACCACAAATCTCTCTTTGTACTTCTTGATACTTCCATCTGTACCATGGTTAATTTTGTATAACCATTTAGAAGTCACAAAATACTTTCCTTCAGGTCTTGGAACCACTTCCCGCACATTGTTCTTCATGATGGACTCAGATTCTTTGGCAATAACATATTTCAACACTTGTTCCTTCACTTCTTCTTCAAAGGTGCATGGCTCAACCAGTATGATGTTGCTCATAAATAAAACATATCCCTAGTATTAGCATGGTTTCTTGATTTCCCTGAAGGTTCCTCTTGCAACAAGATGTCTCTCAACATCCCGTAGAGTGTCACAAACACATAATGGTCTCTTCCTAGCAGGAGGATAACATTGAGGAGGGAATCAAGGGGTCCATGGGCCCCATGGGATCATCAACAAGATCAAGCTATGTCTCAAGCATAAGAGGCTATTCTTGTTCATCCATGGCATCATCCCTTCTTCCAACATTGGCCAGGGGAGGAGTGTCCCTTGCTTTCCCAAGGGAATCATCTTCATTAAATGTTACATCCCTAATAAATTCTATATTCCTTTGACTAGGTACATATATTCTATAAAATTTATAATTCTCACAATAACCAACAAAGGTACCTATCTTTCCCTAAGCTTCCATCTTGTGTTATTCTCCATCAGCACATAAAAGTACACAGGGAAGCCAAAGATCCTAAAATTTCCAACCTTGGGCTTTACGCCTATGAAAGCTTCTTCGGGAGTCTTGTTGCATAAATATTGATGAGGAGTCCTATATTGAACATAGACAATAATGTTAGTCGCTTCTCCCCATATAAACTTTGGTAGCTTTTGATTATGCAACATAGGTTAGGTTGCTTCTATGGCAGTGTTGTTCTTCCTTTCATCTACACCATTTTGTTTGGGGTTATAAGGTATGATGGTATCCTTCTTGATTCCAGTTTTCATGCAAAAGTAAATGAATTCATTTGAAGTGAATTCTCCTCCATTGTCAAACCTAAAAACTTTGATCTTATTTTCATATTGATTTTCAACTAGTGCCTTGAAGAATGAAAATGTCAAATGCTTGATCCTTGTGCTTTAAGAAGAAAATCCATGTCTTGCAGGATAATTCATCGACAAATATTATATAGTACAAATATCCACGAAGAGAAGTCACTAGAATAGGTCCACGTAAATTAGAATGTATAAGTTGAAGTAACCCATTTTTCCTACTTCTACTTGGAGGGAATGGTCCCTTCACATTCTTTCCACTTGCACATCCCTGACAAACTCCATCATGATCTACTCAAACCTTAGGCATTCCAGAAACCATATTTCTCACCTTAGTTAAGGCTTTATAGTGAAGGTGAGTGAATATTTAGTGCCATAGCTCACAGTGATGAGAAGCATCATGAACCAAGGCTCGCATAGAGCTCCCACAAAATTTACATAGGCATTCATTTCTAGTCCCAAGTGTTAAGGCATCTCTCATTATTGGGAAGGGGTCCCTGGGGTAAATTTTGATCATTTTTGTAATTTCTTTTTGTAAAGATGTAAAGTCTTTTTGAAATGTGGAGGTAGAGTACGAAGATAATCAAAGTCAAAGGGGATTTAGTCCCTTAGGTGGGTAGGTGATAGGAAGGTTTTGAGACCCATCCATGGTCTGCGGACCATGGTATTGTGAAAGAAAAACTATAAATAAAAGAGTCATAATGAGTCTAAGGAATAACTTGATTGATGGGAATATTTGTAAGGACAAGTAAGCTAAGGAAAGAAAGGTATTTTTCCTGTACTTAGGCGAAGGGGAAGGCTCTTGTAGCTGAGTGTGCGGAGACCCTGGTAAGTCCACAAGTTGAGTGCATGAGCCCCTCCAACTGAGTGCCTAGCGAAAAGAAGTCTGTACTTGAATGATTATACCTAATAAAGATTATTTTAAGACATTTCCTTTGTATTTGTGTATTATTTCTTACTTCTGCGAGTTTCTTTTCGCTCTGTGTTGAAATTTATATGAATTAATGCTTAACTGATGCGTGAAAGTAGTAGATCAATAATATTTGTGCATGTTATGAATGATTAAAGACCTTCACAAAGATCTAGAAGTTGTTTAAGTAAATTGTTGTAATTATCTATTTCGGAAGGATTAAGGTTCGCGAAGATAGAAATAAGCCCTGAGAACCACAAGAAACTATCACATTAACCTTCGGATGCAGAAACCTGGTTTTATCACCCCCAATACTACTTCGGGTGAGACTGCAACCTGCGCTATGCGGGTTGTTGCTGAAAGGGCCAGTAGTTAGGGTTTTGTTGGTTGGCACACATAACTTTGAACCTAAGTCAGGCCCCATCAAGCCAACAAATTGTTCCATTGGTGGGACCCATATCTTTCTAAAGGGATGTGTGATAAGTGGTTCCCCACTAAGAAATAAATTGAGAAGTGGATTGATCAGAAACTGCACATGTTTGCATCCCAGGAGAACATAAATCCACACTTGTTGAAGGAAGAGTGGCTGAATAGATACATATATGTAGACAAATAAAAAATATTCTTCTGCTCTTTCCCCTGTGAATTGCATGAGTGGCTATCCAAATTAGTGGATAGTTAGTGTATGTGGAAGCTTGACGACCTTATTGTGTGCACCCCAAAACTTGTGAATTGCTTAAAGGCTTCAGAAAATAAAATCGTGCAAGTCATCGACCACTGGATCGGCCGTATTCTAGGAGGATTCATCACTGAATTCATGATCAACACATCCCTCAGCTACAGTGAAGTAGAGTGAATTTTCTTTAAATTACCAAAGATAAGTACCTAAAATCTCTGAAGACTTGGATTAAGATTCTATTGTGCGAAAAGCGGTTTATGCCTTTAAATTGATGTTTGGGACTACGTGAAGTGGGAGAACATTCAGAAGGAATGAAGAATCAGGTTTTGAATACAGTCCACTATTAGGATCCTCTGATAGTGATGAGGAAGGTAATATTTTGAGAACACCGCGAAGTGTGCTACAACTTGTAAGTCAGGGTATCGCAACAATACCTCATCCATCCACTCCACCTCCGACTGACACACATACACTTACACCTCCTCCTCCACCCCCAACTCCATCATTTAATATGGTGAATTCCATGAATTTGCATGTGTTTAAGGGTTTGGGAATTGAAGACCCCAAACAATTCTGGTTTGTCGCAGATGCTATATGGACGGCGCAACAAATCACTGATGACAATATGAAGAAAGCATAGCTAGTCACAGCACTGCATGACATAGCGCTGAGTTTGTACATCAAGTTCTACATAGATAAGCCCACTGCGACTATGATAGAGACCGAGCAAGTGTTGAATATTGAATTCAAGAAGCCCAAATCTCAGGCTCAATCTGTAACAGAGTTAAAGGAGATTCAGTAGAGGGTAAATGAGTCTACATGGGACTTTGTTCAAAGACTAAAATGTTTGACTCAACATTTTGATATGAGAATTACAGATGCTCACCATAGAGACTGGTATATTGCTTCACTCATACCACATTTGAGAGTACCATTGTCATAGTAGAAAATAGGAATGCAAGCAGAAGCAGTGGAGATTTCTATGAGATTAGAGTCTTCGCCAGTGAAGGATATGAATATAGGGGTACAACAGATTCAATCGTAGTTGGAAAGCCTCCACATGGAATTGTAGAGCCTGAAGAAGGGAAAGGAAGCACAGCCTGAGGTGCACGTGGAAGTTTGGTGCCTAAAGTGTAAATGCCAGGTTCATGACAAGGACCACTGCCCCGTTTATCAAAAATACCTCGTTGCAGGAGGTCACGTCCCTATAAAACCAAAAAACATTGTTGGATTGAGTGCGAGAGTACCCTTATGGTGCACTATCTGTCAAGTAGCTTGGAAGCACGTGATTGATAATTGTCATCTCCTACAAAAATTTGTGCAAAAACCACAACAATTATTTTTTACTTTTTGTAAATTGGTTGGGCATGATGAACGTAATTTTTGAAGCTACGAACTGATGGAGTGAACCCCTACATATAGAATGTAGATGGAAAATCGGCCTAAGGATCAAGGCATGGGTGCAATGCACGGAGGATTCTAGGGTCGAGGAAGAGGATGGGGAGGAGGGGCTAGAAGGGGTTGTGGCCAAATCATTTGTTATAATTGTGGAGAAGCGGGCCATTTTGTGTGTGACTGTCAAAACCCAATACATCCCTCTTGCCGGTATTACCGACAGTTTGATCATGTTATCAAAGATTGTCCTATACTAATAGCCAAAATGCAAAAGAAGAGATGCAAACACCTATGTAGAACATTCAGATGATGAGAACAGAGCCTAGCAAAGAAGAACTTAGAATTAATATAGTAATGCTAAGTGGTGTTGCCACAAGAGAAGATAAGGGAAATTAGCCAGAAACTGAAGGATGGGTATGCAAGGATACGGAGAAGGAAGTTTGATTCGACCTAAACCAGGCTAAAGAAACCTTTATGGAAGCCAAAAAGAGCTTCGCTGAGGCCTCTACCTCGGAAGTCAGAATGAGTCTAGTGGAAAAAACAAAGCACAGGACGTAGATCCTTCGCTATTAGCCACCTTTCTGAAGACTTGCATGAAACTGTTATGGGATAGAAAGGGGGTAGAAGGTCTTCAAGAGTTAATTGATAATTGTACAAGCAAGGTAAAGCCTCCTCTAGAATAGCACACTGTAAGAAAAGTGGGCAAAAGCAAGAAATGAATAGGTCATGAAATGAGGCTAACAACGCAGATCAAGGAGTATGAAATGGAGTAGGTAATTCTCGATCTAGGATCAGATGCGAATGTGCTATCAAAAAACTTAGGAAGGAATGGGGATACCTACACTACAGTGGTCTCCTATCCATCTTCGCATGGCCAATCAATAGAAAATCATTCCTATGGGGCGCCTATATGGGGTAATAGTCGATATTGAAGGAGCAAGTGCTTTGGCTGATTTTGAAGTGATAAAGATAGTGAATGATAGTAACCCTTACCTTGCGCTATTGGGAATTGATTGGGCCTTCGATATGGATGCATTCATTAATCTTAAGAAACACATAATGATATTTGAGAGGAAAGAGATCTGGGTAATTATTCCTTTAGATCCATTTGAAGGTGCACAATACATGGAACCAGTCTGCAATTATGAAGAAGAGGATGATGTCAATCAGATATATAAGATCACTGAGCGAGATGAGGATTGGATCAATCCTACAACATATGGATGAATTACATGGGATAAAGATAGCTCCTGCACCTTAGATTCTAATGAAGAGCTTGAGCATTGGCAGAACCGATTACATGAAGTCTCTTTGCTGCGCTACAACATGTTGACCAAATCGCTTCGTCGCGTCTCTACGGAGGTACGAAGTCATTATGATGGTCTAGACAATGTTAATTTGTTTCCAGATAAGTTTGAAAGGGAGGTACCAAAAGAGCATCATTTCCAGGCACTAGATCTTGCATTGTGTGCTACGCCTTCCCATTCGTGGCGTACGCATAAGGACAACTTCGCTAATTGGAAAGAATACAGGTGAATGATGAAGCTAAGGTTAGGGTATGTCAATACCTGCATGACAAAGAAATACATTGGAAAAGATGATCCATGCGAACATCTGGCATGGTGGACTAAAGCATGGGGAGAAAGCCCTCAGTCTGAATGGGTGCACATCTTTTGTTATACTCTAGATACCATTCTGATGAATTGGGACTGTGAAACAGAGCTGCGCCATGGAACAGTTGAGTGGGATATCCTCAGGGAGAGTTTCTTGTTAACCTTCAGCTTTGAGGATGACTTTGAATGTATTGATGAAGTACTCCAAGAAATTAAGGCTGTGATATTTAGAATGCCTAAGGACCCAGTAGAATGGGTTCAACGAGATTGGAATGCGCAGTTGCACCATGAACTGGAATGCTATAACGTGACCATAGAAGAAGAAGAAGATGATCCTAGAAATATCAACGTCCTAGAATCTGAGGGACATCGCAAAGTTGAAGGACCTAAATTAGCAATCCCTGACATAGTAGAGCCTCTGAAGACTAGACAGGTAAACATTGGATCGAACGCGCAACCAAAGTTTGTGAAGATAAGCAACTACTGGGAATGAGGATATAGTTTATAAGGTCGAATAACTATCGTGAGAATACCAAGACTTGTTTCCCACCAAGTTCTCGGATCTTAAGGGGATAGTAGGGGACCTAGGCATGATGAATATTACTTTGAAGCCTGACGTGAAGCCTGTAAAACAACAAACTTATAGTTTGAATCCCAAATATAAGGAAAAGGTGCAAAAGGAGTTGGATAAGATGCTCGGCACAGGGATCATTGAGCCAGTGGAGGAATCATACTGGGCAAGCCCTATGGTGGTTCAGGAGAAAAAGAAATAGGATCAAATCCGGATATGCATAGACTTAAGGAATATCAATGATGAATGCATTCATGACCCATTTCCAACACCATTTATAGATGAAGTCTTGGAGAATGTTGGAGGGTAGAAAGCCTATTTGTTCATTGATGGGTTCTTGAGGTACCATCAGATCAAGATCGCATCAGAGGATCATAGAAATACCACCTTCATGATGGAATGGGGATGTTTTCAATATACGGTAATGCCATTTGGATTGAATAATGCACTGACGATCTTCTCACAGGTAGTAATTTCCACTTTTAAGGAATTCATCCATAAGTTCTTAGAAGTTTACTTTGATGATTGGACTCTCTTTAAGTTAGTAAAGTGCCATGTTGCAAGTCTACACCTTATTTTAGACACCTGCCACAAACATTAGATCGCCCTGAATTTGAAAAATTGCATCTTCTATGTTCCTTATGGAATTTTTCTAGGTCATGTGGTTTGCAAGTAGGGATTGATGGCAGATCCTACAAAGATAGAAGTTATTTTCAATTTGGAGGCCCCGAAGAATGTAAAATAGTTGCGCGCAACATTGGTCCATACGGGGTATTATAGAATTTAATTAAGGAATATGCACAAATCACTTCACCCATGGAGAAACTATTGAAAAAATATGCGACATTCTGTTGGGATGAAGAATGTCATAGTAGCTTAGACATTCTACAGGACATAATGGTCACTGCACCCATTCTAGTATTCCCAGATTGGAGAAAAGAATTTTATGTGCATGTGGATGCTTCTTGTATTGCGCTAGGTTCAGTGCTAACCCAACCAGGTGAAGGCGAGTAGGAAGTTGTCTAAGGCAGAGAAGAACTACTCAACTAAGGAGATCGAAACACTGGCTATGGTGTATGCACTATATAAATTTTGGCACTATTTTTTAGGCAGGCACTTCAAGATGTATACAAACCATTATGCACTAAAGTACCTGGTCAATAAGCCTTTGTTGGGGGGGAGATCTGTAGATGGTTGTTTCTCTTATAGGAGTATGATTTTGAGGTAATTGTGAAGCCCGAATGATTGAATGCTGGTCCTGATCATCTTTCCTAGATTAAGACTAGTGATGAGCCTACTAGTTTGGAAGAAGGGTTACCTGATGCACAACTCTTTGTTGTTCGTGTCGCAGACAATCGCTTCGCTTATATCATCTAGTTTTAACAACTGACATAGCCCTAGAAGGATATTCTACGCAAAAAAAGAAGGAGTTGGTGGTTAGCATGGCTGATTTTCTGTGATCATTGCACACCTATATAAAATGGGATGCGATGAGATATTGTGTCGATATGTTCCAGATTTTGAACGACCGAGCATCCTCACAGAAGCGCATGGAGGAGTGGGAGGAGGCCATTATGTAGGAAGAGCATCTACATAGAAGATCCTATTGGCAGGACTTTGGTGGCTAACCATGCATACTGATGCAAAATCATACTGTAAGGCATGTGATTCTTTCCAAAGGATGGGTAGACCATCGCGGAGGGAATAATTTCTTTTGAATCCACTAATCACTTTGCAAGAATTTGATAAGTGGGAGATTGATTTTGTGGGTTTTATCCATCCACTGGGGAAAAGACTAGAGCGTGATATATTATTACAACAACTGAATACTTAACATGATGGGTGGAAGCACATCCAGTAAAGAACTATAGTACAACCACCACTGCAAAGTTTATCTTTGAGTATAGCCTATCCCGATTTGGTTGTTCTAAGATATTAATGAGCAATAGGGGTACGCACTTCTTAGATGAAATTATTTTCATGATGCTTGTAGAATTCCAGGTCTATCATCTGAAGAGTATGCCCTACCATCCTCAAGCTAATGGTACAGTCAAAGCCTTCAAAAAAATTCTGGAGAGCACTCTGACGAAGGTTTGTAATGCGAAGCGAAATGACTTGGATGTCCGTATACCAATAGCCCTATGGGCATATAGAACTACTTGTAAAAATTTGACAGGCCAAACCCCTTTCAGATTGGTTTATGTGTAGGAGGCTGCAATGCCCATGGAATATATTGTGTCAAGTTTTCGCAATTACGGTATTGGCCGATATGGTTGATTGCAAGACTATGGGGGAGCACCTCGATCAACTGATGGAGTTAGAAGAGGATCATTTTTTAGCAAGATTTGACCAACAGGTGAAAAAGCAGCGTGAAAAGGCATGGAATGATCGACATATAAAGCAACGCCCTTCCAGGTTAATGATTTGGTCTTGTTATATGATAACAATTTTATGAAATTTTCAAGAAAGTTTCACACATTGGCTTGGACCATATGTGGTCAAGGAAATTACAGATGATGGCACAATCCATCTCACGAAGCTGAATGGAGAATTGTTCCTAGGCAGAGTCAATGGTAGTCAATTGAAGTTGTACAAGGGTGATCCCACCCCTGCATAATGACTATATGATGGCAAGATAGTCTAAGTACTCCAGGCAGCTGCAAGAAGGTATGGGACTATAAACTAAACTACCTAAAAATGGGAAAAACGAAGTAAGGAGGTTGCGTGATGGAAGAAAGTAGGGTGTTGTTGGCTTAATGGGGCCTGACCCAGGTTCAGAAATGTTTAGCCAAACAAATCCAGAAACTACTAGCCCTTTCGGCAATAGTTTGCGGAGCACGAACTGAAGTCTCACCCAAGGTAGTATGGGAGGGTGTTGGAACCAGGTTTCTACACCCTAGGGATGTCTTGATGTGGTCTGGGTTTGCGCAAAGCGATCTTATGCACTGTGTGGCTTCCGCACAACTGTCTTCTCGGGGTAACTACCTTAGTTAAGCCAAATGAAATTTACCCTTTTTTGTGCTTAATATTATTATAGATCCTTGTTATTTACGAAAGTACAGCTCTTTAAATTATTACTTAACATAAACAGACATGCGCGTAATCATAAATCAGGAACAGATGCATAAACCAGAATCTAGAAAAAATACACGATATTTCTAAATCAACTTATATTTATTAATACCTTTATATGGTTACAATCCACTTCACACCCTATGAACACAGCAGCAGGGGTCCACACACACAGTTGTGAACTCTAGCTAAGCCTCTATGCACACAGCTGCGGATCCTTTATCTCCTATTACAACCCGAACTTGCCCTTATAGATTGAGATCTACTATCACTTCCAGACACCCACATTACTTCTATTACCAAAAAGCTTTCCTTTTACACTTAGAGCCTTTCTCTTATTTATACATTCCCATGGTCCGCAGACCATGGGTAGGCCGACACATGCTAGATTAACGTATAATATTTTAGGGCGAACTACCCTTAGACTTGACCCATTACAATTCGTGCTCTGTGCACTTCACGGAGCTTTTACAATACAATACCCAAAAATGTGGGCTTCAAGCCCCAAAACCGTTATGCGGGGGATCCGCTACCCAACAAGCCCCCAACACAATCATCATGACTCGTCCCGAGTCACTCATTGGTGCGGCGAGACGCACTGCCAAGGCTTCGCAGTTCACCATCCCTGTGAATGATGTACTGCACTTCATTGTTCCATCCCTGCTTCTTATAACACTTCTTCAAGCTCCTACTCCATTGCCCCTACTAGTTCGTCTAACCGATGATGCTCATTTTGCTCTGCTTGATTAACACAAAGCGGCTCCTCATAGGATTTTAGTTCTAGTTGAGATGCCAAAGCCATGAACTCTTTGTGCAAGTGAAACAAGTTTGCAATCTCTGGTCCTGTATACTCAATATCTGCTGCAACTTGTGTTGCATTTTTGCAAGAGAGATTTTGTTGTCCGTGAGGTCCCAATCTTCAAGGTTCATCATAGGCACATAGCCTAGGGTTTCACTTGTCCACAATATCCCAAGATTCACCATCTCACCCTTATCTTTCATAGATCACTTAACCGACCACAGGTTTCGCGGTGATATTCAGACTAGTCCTGCTATCTATCTGGGAATTTGCGGTGTGTCTCTTACCATTGGTGTTGAGCTCGGCATGGCGCCTTCGGTCGTCGGCATTACGCTGTCCCATAGGTCTTGCAAATCATCGAAGTTGGGTGGGTCCTTATCTATCAGGTAAGTTAATAACTTAAGTCTCACAGTGCCGTAATTTGTTCGGTAGATGACCAGCTGTGATTTATAAGCCAGCTAATATTCAAATTTGATAATTCCCTCCTTTTCTAGTTCATTAATGCGATACATACTGGAGATCGTTTCAAATCCAGTACTAACTTCATGTCTTAAATGCCCACTGTCCATTCCTTGTTGCCTCAGATTGACCATCTTGTCCTGAATAGTGACCTTAACGGTCACTTTCCCGCCTTTCTGTGCAGAAGCACATCCCTTTATGCGCGACTGTGATTCCTGTAATAAATGCTTCTTACGCAAAACCCTGTCTCCACACTGCTTTCCTACAGACTCATTTATACTCTCGCGCCTTCTTTCAATTGCATGAAGTGCTAAGACTATACTTCAGTTGGTTAGTCAAGCAACTGGCCCACTCGTGTAGAGCTTCAAGCGATTGCCATTTACCTTTCCTGGGAAGGGCTCCCCACTAAGCTTGCCGAGCTGGACCACGCAACCATCTGTGACATCTTTGACTACATATGGTCCCAGCCAATGCATTCAGATTTTTCCAGGGAATTTCATGAACTTGCTATCATATAGTATTACCAAATCATTGACTTTGAATGTTCTCAACTTGATGTGGTGATCATGCCAAGCTTTCTCGCGTTGTTTCTATATCTGCTGATGGAAGCCTGCCAGAAATCGTTCTTCCTCTAGTTCTTCTAGTTGCGCGAGCCTCTCTTCCAAGTGTAGCTTTTAACCCCGTACAAAAATTACCTGCATACGAATTCTAAATCACAAGAAAAATAAAAATGCGAGAGCATAACACATAAAACACATATACACAGAGATTTCCCACTGGATCTCAAAACCGAGACTGCCAGCTTGATTTTTCATTATATTCCTTTCAATGTTACAATACATATTTATACATGCCGAAGCATCCAACACCATGGACCAAAAACCATCGCGTCCAAAACCATGGACCGAAAACCATAGGTAGGTTCGTCCAACCTAATATAGGGTCCAAAAAAAATTTCTTGGGCCGCTTCCCCGAACCCCGTAGAGGGGGGCTACCCGCCCCCCTCAAACCCCCCGGACAGGGGGGGCTACCGCCCCCCCTGTGACCCCCTCGCTGCGCAATCGACGCAACAAAGGGGGGGCTCCGCCCCCCCTCTAACCCCCCGG
>APFE030740287.1:6200-28443 GCA_000404065.3 Pinus taeda | reverse complement strand
AAAACCAAGACCCTGCATAAAATGATGAAAGAAGCCCAGCAGGAGGCCGAACAATTGCGAGAAAAGACGGTCCCCAAAGAAAGATATGAAGAGCTCCAACAGCAACTTCGAAACATCAGTCAGTCTGAAAGCCAGGCCTTTGAAGGATGGCAGAAGGAGCAGGAAAAGGTTGATAAGGTAACTCATCGACTAGATAATGCTGTTAGGCAGATGGACACCCTGTGCTCTTTGTATGATGATGTTTTGACTTCTAGAGCCTCTGCTAAAAATTATGCTTTGTTTTTGCTTGAACGATATCTGAGATTAAAAATAAAAGCTGTTAGGGCAGGAGCACCTATCCATATCAACACTATTAATGATTTTATAGACTGCTGCAAGCACTATGGAGTTAAAGTTCAAAGGTTGTTATGTGAATTCTACCTACACAATCTTGTCTTAGACCAGGAAACTGATCTGAACCCCGGCCCTTTCGTCGGCGATATACAATTCCAAGCCTTTGTTTCATTTGGGGGGAATCAGTTAAAATGGCTTAAAGCTTAACAACATTTCTTCCAAAGGAAGAAAATAGTTTAGACTTATCGGGTACGAGCGAAACCTAGGACCCCGCAGCATTATGGAGGGAGCATAGAATGTGATGAGATCCCACGGTGTCATAAAAATTATTTAGGTCCCATGCATGAAGACTTGATCCGGAAAATGGCCTTGAGTATTTCCTGACTATTAAGGACCATGCCCTCCAAGCTGCAAAGTTTCGCTACCGAATCTCTAACCCAAACATCCAGCTCAGGGAACCTTTTAATTTTGAAAATTTTGAGCTGGCTGCCAGTCGATTGAGTCTATATGGCGAGCGGATTCTACGCGCAGGACCATTCTGGTTGGGATATCGGTTTCGCAGCCCAATTATTTGGCATCCTGCACCTGGATATCAGGCCCTATATGAGATGCCCGCAAATCAGTTAGATCAGTTCTTTGACCATCTAGTTGCTAATCATGGTTGTCGACCTCTTCGTGAGATCCCTTCTCCAGCTTACTCTCTCACAGCCTTGCATGTCAACTATAACGTTTCCATGAGGACATGAAACAGGGTAAGCAGGGGGGTGTGTGGAGCGCTTGAAAGGTATGCTTTTTGAATAGTAATCTAGTGGTTTTCTAATAAGTTTCCTAACCTTTTCTGCATTATAAGTCTAAAGAATAAAAGCATTTTGATAAATTGTGTGAAAATGGACAAGCGAAGCTCAATCACCAATAATCGATGTTTTCTATGCAGAAGGACGCGGAAACAGGGGATCATCAAGCAGAAACAAGAAGCAAAGGGAAAGCAAATGCTGTCCCCTCGCCAGGAAACCGGATGCGGACGCGATCAAGTAAAATTAGAGCCGAATGATCCAGGAAAAGAACGTGGACGCCAAGACGGAGAACGCAAGAAAGGAATGAGAAGAACTGAACAATTAGCGAATCCCTCAGGATCTCTGATCCTGAGGGATCGCTGCTTTAGCTTATCTTTTGTATCTAGATATCTCCGTCATTTCTGTTATATAAAGATACCACGCCATTGAGCGTGGGGGAATGAACTATTGTAATTACATGGTTTGGAACAACTCTGAGCATTAAGTTTTGCTGAGACTTGATCTTGTGTATCTTTGCTAATGCAATCAATATAAAGAACTTTGTGTTCACTTTGCCTCTACATCTGAAGTAGCTTTAAGCAGTGTACCATTGGTAGCCAAGGGCCCAGCTCCGACGGTCACTCGCTGTTGTATCATACGGTGATTGGTGTGGTTTGATTATTTCCTTTGTTCCAGCAATCTGATATATATTTTACATGATAGACTATGCTCTTCAGTTAATCTCTGAATCTGAACAAGTTTCTTCATTCATGTCTCTGTATTATATAAAGTGAATTTCTTTGAATTGCATCCCGGTATTGGTATGACTGGTCTCATCGTTGGATTCATATAAAATAAGTGTTTGCGAGATTTGAAGACAATATCACTCTGTTCAGAAATAGTCACGTCATACATTACCCTCAGATTGTTGTAATAGCTTAGAATGTGTGCATCTGTTTAAGATTGCTGTTCCATTGCGTTACTGTTCCAATTGAGTTAGCTGTTCCCTATGATTGACGTTTCCTGTTTGTTGTTCCATTTATTTATGTTGTTTAATTCCTGCTGTTCCATTTCATAATTGTTGTTGCATTTACTTTCGCTTATTTGCTTTTGTTACCTTCGAGTGATAGCAGGCCTAAGACTGTTGTGAGCCCAGCAAGACGCTGCCTGGCTCCCAGATCCATAAGCCTCTGCTTTGGTTTCCTTCTTTATCAGTTTCTAAAGGGAAGGGTTATTGGTTCCGTACCCTTGACTGATCAGATTGATTTGTGTGATTTTATCCTTGAGTTGATTCAGTTATGGTTTAGTATATGTTTCCTTTCAATTCATTAGGACACTATACTACCGAGCATTACTTGGGCAAAACAGCCTCGGATTGAGTTACTCTTTGAAAGAACCAAACGATCCCAGATTGACTTAATAATGTGGAATAATTGGTGGTGTGAGAGACCCTAGTTATAGCCCTACACCAAGAATCCGATGATGACTTTGGTTCTGCAAGTAGAATATTGTTTTACATGTCTATGCACAGAAATGCAGTGGTAGGCCTTAGTCATGTATCATAATTCTCTTTTCTCCAATAATGCTACGGTTCTTTCTCTCAACTACCCCATTTTTCTGTGGGTTTTGGGGTGTTGTCAGCACTCTTTGAATGCCTTATTTTGCATTGAAATATTTGAATTCATTCGAAACATACTCACCTCCATTATTTCTCATGAGAGCCTTCATCTTCTTGTCATTCTCTTTCTCAATTAGCGCCTTGAATTCTACAAACTTTGAGAATGTCTCATCCTTCTTTCGCATGAAAAATATCCAGCACTTACTTGAGAAACCATCAATAAAAATAACAAAATATTTATGTCTGGTAATGGAGGCTGTCGAGAAAGGTCCACAAACATTCTCGATCATGGAATGTGGATTTTACGTACTTCCCCAAGTTATAACCTTTGCAGAAATCCTACTGCTCAAATTCTCCTTTAGGGAGGCCAGTGGTTATTTGCTACATAATCTTCAAGGCATCATGATGCAAATGTCCCAATCTCTTGTGCCAAATATCACCAACATCGTGAATTTTCACTTTCTTTACCTTACTTCTTAATGCAACACAATCTTCCACATCAAGTGTATAAAGGTTCTTCACATGAACTTCGATCTTCTTCACATGTCTAGTGGCTATGTGTCTCAAGTCTGCTTTCCCTTTGCTGAAGATCACATCATAACCATGGTCTTCCAAAACTATTAAAACTATGAGATTCTTTTTTAGGCCTGGAACAACCATGATATATTTGAGGTGAAGAGGGGATTCCTATTCCCTCTTAAATGTTAATATACCAATAATGATAGCACTATACCTTTCATCGTCCCCAAGCTTAACAAGCATATGGAGATTTTTCTCCTCTAAGTCACTGAAAAACTCTCTACACCATGTCATGTGGAACAAGGAACTAGATTCCAAGTACCACACACTCCCCATCACAATGCTATCCATGCATATGATAAGGGTGAAGTCAAGCTCAAACTATGAGGCCGAAGCTTCAACCACTCGTCCTGTTGAGTTTTTCTTGCTAGACTTTTTGTGTGGAAACTTCGTAGCATAGTGCCCAAATTCATGAAAATTGAAGCATTTTATTTTGGACAAGTATTTCTTTTTTCCCCCTTGGTTAGATTCTTGTTTGGTTTTAGATTTATTCCCTTTTCTCTTCTTTCCCTTTCCAACCAATGCAAAATTTTCTTCATCCTCACCCTTGGATGAAGTTCCATCTTTGGTATTTTTCCTAATCTCTTCTTGTACCAAATCAGACCACAAGTGTTCCTAATTCGATAATCTATCCCTCTCGTTCACCAATTCCTTGTAGCTATGCCATCTTTTGGAAAGGCCTAGAAGAGCTAGGCTCACTAGGTCATCTTCTGCAACATTCACACCAACCCCACCAAGCTTGTCCCGAACTTGTGTAAATATGGTGAGATACTGTGGAATAGTATCATTTTTTTGCATCTTGATGTTTCGAAGTTTGTCCTTGAGGTCCAATTTTCTATAATCACTATTATTCTCGAACATCTCTTCCATTGCCTTCCACATTGCGAAAGGAGTTTCTCTCCCATGGATATTTGAGACAATGTAGCCTTGCACTCCCTCCAAGATTATTCTCCTCGCCTTAGATACATATTTCTTCCATTGGGCTAGGTTTTGGGCTTCCAATTTGGCCGATTTTGCAACATCTGTCTTGATGTATTCTACCAAGCCATTGTCATCAAGCACCGCCTCCATGCGATCCTTCCATGCAATGAAATTAAATTTTCCTTCTAAGGCATACTCTAGTCTCAGTCCATTGAAGTCCATTCTCCCAACTTTGAAGAGATCATGCTACATTGAAGCTGCAAATTCAAACCTCTTGAGAAACAAATTTGAAATTCTTGTTCTAATGTGAATCCTGCTCTGATACCATGTAGAAACTTTGTGATATAATTGCAACTTCTCGAGAAATTTTAATCTAAATCAAGAGATGAAATTCTACTCTACTCCTCTGTGGAATTCAATTCACAATTTAGAACAACAATAACAAACATTAATAAGTAACACACATGCATAATATTTTTATTTTGGAGGAACCCAACTGGGAAAAACCCCTCAAGTCACTTTTTATTAATCAAATGAATAGAGGGTTATTACAATTTCTAGCTCTATATGATCTCAAACTGCAAGTGAATAACCTATCTCTATGCTTAATGAGAAGCTTTGATCTAGACAGTCAATTTTTGCCTTTGCTTGAGCCTCTATTTCCTTGCACAAATCCTAGAGAATTAACCCCTATTTTTTAGTAATTTTCCTCCAATTGATTTCACAATTCCCAAGGTTTGATCATCTAACTCCACGCAACACATGTACACTCAAACTAGTTTACAATTGTTGGTTACACTGCCTTGGAATCTCCACCACAGATGGGAACTCGAATTCTCTTCATGCACTAGTTATTTTAGGTTGATTGATCAGTTAACTAGATGATCACTGAGTTAGACTTTTGTCCCATTTCACAACTGACCTTCCACTAGTTCCTCCAACTGTTAGAACTAGTTTATTGGATTTTAGAGATCTGTGGTTTGTGCTTTTTGAATCTTTGATCGGAGAATCCACAGTAAGAGAATTTTTACACCAACGTTTCGAATCCCAAATGGGATCCATCATCAGGGTTCAGAGAAAGATGATAAAAGAAGAGCAAGAAGGAATAGATAAATACTCAGAAGGAATGAATATTGAAGGGACAACACAGGTCGGCTAGAAAGATTAATAATGAGAATTAAAATTACACTTAAAATTAACTTTAATTTTTATAAATTATTATCATTTAATTATTATCATTAAAATAATACCTAAAAAACATAAACTTTATAAAACCTAACAACTATATTAATATTAATATCTATAAAACATAATATATATATTAATATTAAGTGAACTCAACTAGATAAAACTGAATTTGATTTCTAAAATTTAGCAATCGCACATGCTTAACTGAGCTCCAAGCCCTCTATCTTGAATTTATTGAGCTAATTGAGTGGCAAGAGCCATGTCACACAAGTTAACTGCCTCCAAGTTGTTTGTTGATGTGGAAATTCGAATTTTGTCAATTTGACTAAGGCAAATTCAAATTAAGACTTTCTTGCTACACTATTCAACATTTACTACATCTCATGTAATTCTTTGTAAATAGATGGTGTACCAGATAGAGAATTTGATCATTAGCTCATGTAGTCCTCATAATTTTAAAATTTCGCTTTATAACAAGGCAAATCCTTCTTCTTAGAAAATTGTAATCCTTTTTAGCATATCCTTTATCCTTTAACTAGTTCCACATAATGAAAGTAAATTAAATATTTTATGCAACTACATATTGATTTTGGCATCATCCTTTTAGTTAAATTATTTTTTATGTCTATATGGATCGCTTGTGATAGATGACACTTTTTGAACATTGGTTTCCACCGAGTGCTTAATTGTTGACGAAATAATTTATGATTTAATTAAGTATTTTCAAGTAGATTTAAGACAGTCTTCCTGAGGTGACCACCTTTATTCCCTTGCTTTTGATATCTTTTCTCATATGAGCATTTGTTCTTTTATTTCTCTCTATACGTTAACTTATATATGAGCTAAGTAAACAAAAATATGAGAATAAAACTTTTACTTTAGATATACTTACATATTTCTTGAAAAAAAATTGGAGCTATTGTCACCCCATTCCATAATGTGTTACCTTTTATTATTGCTAGCTTTGAGTATTGGATAAGCTATAATCATAGTCACATACCTTTTTTCCTATTTCATTACAGAGGTATCTCAGCTTCTTTGTCATCCTCATTCACAACAAGTTGATGACTAAGCAGATAAGATGGAGTACCTTAAATGCTCTTGCCATAAAGTGGACATCTATAAGCTATGAGTTTCTCTCAATTCTCGATTGAAATTTTTATTTCATACCCTTTTGTGTGTTGAACTTGGGCCTTTGGTGTCATAATGATTGTCGATTTATTTCTTGATGTAGGTTGTCCAATGCTTCTTCTTGTAGCACTGAAACAATAATAGTTGGGCTTCATCTTCCATTTCAATTTTGGATTCTGAACAAGAGTGCACATTTCATTAGCTTGTGTTCTCTCATTTATTTTGACTTGGAGAGCATTTAAATGAGAAGAACCCACTACCAATTGTTGCTTTCAATAAAACAATAACATTAAAATGACTTTCACTGGTTTGGTATTCTTTGTATCTTTTGTGTCTTTGAGCTTATTTAGCCTAGATCTTTCTGTGTCTTTCGCCTAAACAATGCAACAATGCGAGAACTATGCAACATGAATAAAAAAGAATCATTATCAACATTTAATAAGGTTTCATTTGCTTAAGCCATAAATACATTATCATTTCACCATTACTCTGGTACAAATGTTTATGACTTTCCATTAAGGTCTGAAAATATGTCTAACACCTGACTCTTCGTTGAACAAATGTGATGGTTAATTCCATTTAAATGTGAAATGACCTCCAATATACGCATTAACCATAATAAAATTGATTACCCTTAATTACTGATGTTAATACTTAAAATGCATGGATTAATTCTTTAATTGTAAGATTAACATTAATGTTGTGCCACAATAGGAAGTCACTTTCGTTATATAACATAAGACATTTATTTTTTCTGTTAATCCTTGAATTTAGAGCTCTATGATGAGTTGTTCTAGCTGCTAACATGGACAAATTATATAGAACACACAGTGACATGTGTTAATTGGAAAAGGACTAGCATTAATGCTTATGTTAAATGACATAAAGATCCTCATCTCACAACTTCTATTAGGCCATGCTCCCCACCAATTCTAAATGATACACTATGAATTTGCATCGAGAAACGAATCACTAAGCCTACCTACTGTGGGTACTATACTCCACCCGACACCTCAAGATTTGTATTACCACATGTTACCTATTTTGGCCATATCAACATGCATAAATCATGTATTGCAACTACCATGTTTCCTTATTTTGGAGCGATATGTCATCACTCTGCACACTATGCTTTCCACAATGGCTACTGCTAACTCGGGTTAATTAAAAAGTGTAAACTGTCAATTTTCACATTAGTTGACACACATATTTTACTATTTTGTGACAACAATTTGGAAAAATGACACATAAACTCAATCAACCTCCCACAACGTGGATTAATGCATATCAAACAATTAATTAAGGCTTAATCCTATGATTAAAATCTCCCATAGCAGTAAAAGTAAATTTTTTTGACATTTATTGGGAAAATCGACATGTGACCAAGACATATTTTGAGTGCTTAATAGCATTTACCGTAAAGCATTATGTAATAATTACTAGTTGTAAACAAATGAAGGTGGTGTAGAGGTCTCTGCAATCAATATTTGTCATAGTAGATTGTGGAAACAAGAGGTGCACCATGTAAAAAATCAATTTTCAAGTAAGGACAAAACGTAGACACTACACTTACTCAGTCATGCTAGCATACCGATAACTACCAAAAGAGGCAGGGACTATGTTGCTATGTAGTTATCCGACTTGTTTAATTGATTGTGTATAGTTTTGTTTTATATGAAAATATGACAGACCTATCTATATTACTTCTTGTTTCTTTTTTTTCCTTTTTCTAATAATGTTAATAATTTTTTATGTTTTGAATTATGACTTTTTTGTATTATTATAAGAAAAAAGAAAAGAAAAACTAAAATAATGTGTAAAATAATATTTTATTAAAAAATAGATTAATATGAATAAATGAACTAATGTAGTCATAGAAAATATTAGTTCAGAGAATTGTTTATATATATGCAAAATTGCATAAAATTATAAATTATTTTCAAATAAAAATATAGTCTTATCATCATTGTTTGTTAACTTTCGAAAAGTTTCAACAAAGTTCCTTGGGATAAGATATGGTAAAGATTCAAATAGATAATGGTTCCTCTTGAGTTGAGGGCTGTTGTGATTTGGCTATACGACAATGTTGTCTCTAAGCTTAAGACCGCCAAGGGTTGGTCTAAACAAATTAAAT
This sequence comes from Pinus taeda, assembly GCA_000404065.3. NCBI lineage: Eukaryota > Viridiplantae > Streptophyta > Pinopsida > Pinales > Pinaceae > Pinus > Pinus taeda. Next base: position 19,766 of record APFE030740287.1, on the reverse strand, counting down.
GTAATATCAACATTATGCAAGGGTGCCCCCTATCCCATACCCATGGCATTTACATTGATAAGCTAGAAGAATTTTTGGAAGCTATGGGGTGCAATGTCCCCAAGCTTGCGAGTATGGTCGTTACTCTTCTCCTTTATGTTGATGATATCATCCTCCTAGCAGAAGTCATCATGATCTCGATAAGCAACATAAAATCCTCCATGATCATTGCTACAAGATGGGCAGGGAAAATTTTGGGGGCTAATATTCGCAAGTGGCTAATTTTCCATGTTTTTTTCCAAAAAGAATATTCGTTAATTTCCATTTTTTCTAAAAAAGTATTCGTCCAAATTTTATAGTATAAGATCATTTTACCTTAAAATTGCCAAAATTTTATATAGAGATTATATAATTTATTAGAAACTTGAATAGTTTTACTAGTGAGATTCGCCAAGGTTTCTAAACTTTAAAATAAATTTCCATCCTTAAAACTTTCCTTGAAGATGGGTATGACTATTAATACAAACAAGACTAAAGTCATGATAATTAAACCCAAAAAGATCAGTCATAATAATTTCATTTACGATAACAATTACTTGAATAAGTTTTCTTCATACAAATATTGAGGTATTGACATTAATCATCAATTCAACTAGAACTATAACATTGAGAAAAATATTATTAGAGGATGGAAAACTTATTATGAGCTTAAAAACAATTGTAAGTTGATTGACCTTTATGTTTGGAGTAAAAAATAACTCTTCTTTGAGACTCTTGTCAGCCCTATTATTTTATATGGTTTTGAAGTTTGGGGTTGTAGTATATCTAGAGAATCATGAAGGAAGATTGAATTGAGAAATTTATAGCCAACAACCTTAAGATTAAAGGAAATACTCCATATCCTATCCTCTTCATTGAAGCTATCCTTTTCCCCATTAAAAACATGGCTATGTTTAGGTATATGTTGTATAAGAAGAAGTTTTACAACATGGAAGCTAAGAAGTTCCCCAAAATTGTTTCTAACTCTAGTCAAAACCCCCACCTCAGGCTCAAGAGAGAATGGCACAAGGATATCTTGGTTTGGCTCGACCATTGTCGAATAAAGGAGGACATCATCTTGGAGAATAAGGATAATATTAAAAATACTATTAGTTCTAAATTTAAGGATAAGTTGTGGGATGATGAGGAGCTAGAGGGGAAAAGGAAGTTGAGATATTATAAAGAGGTAATGAACCCCAGTCTTACTAACTAGAATTATGTTTGTCTTTACCGATCCTAATAAGAAAATGAATATTGCGAAGATAAGAACCAATTCTTATGAGCTTCGAAGTGAAACCAGGTGTTGGTCATTTCCCATGACACCTTGGGATGAAATAATTTGTCACATTTTTTATACTAAAAGGGTTAAAGATGAAAAGCACATTATTTTGGATTACAAGGTTGTTACTCACGTTTGTTCTCATTTCCAAAACATTTATCACACTACCAACCTTCTCAACTTATTAAACGAAACTACTGTGATTTAGAAACTTTATTCCCCTTCTTTTTTATTATAGAAATAAAATATTAAAGATTATAAATTAACTTCTTACTTTCTTAAGATCCAACATACCACATTGGTGTTTGCTAGAAGTTTAATCATCATCATCTAATATATTTAAAATAAAAAATAATTTTAATAAGAAATAAAATATATTATTAATTTTAAAAAATAATAAATTTAATGTGAATTTATTCAATTATCTACGGAAAATAAATAAGATAATTTCTTTTTATAGATTAACAATTTCATAATATAATATATTAAAAAAAAAAGTTAATAAGAAATCAAATATATTATTGAATTTAAAAAATAACAATATTAATTAATAATAAATTTAATGTGACTTATGAAATCATATATATAAATAGAAATAGGATAATCATCATAAATTAAATTAAAAGTATTCGGAATGAAACAGAAAACACTACATGACATTTAAAATACCATTTCCATCTACAGTTCATTATTTTATTTTTTATTTTTAAATTTAAGATAAAAAATACGAAAAACACAGATGCTGCTCTCTAGGAATGTACATTTCCAGTGCTCATCACCAATCACCACTGGTGCATCGCATAAAGCCACAGTGTACTTCAAGCGAGCTGCTGGTGCTAGTGCATCACATAAAGCCACGGTGTACTTCAAGCAAGTTGTTGTTGTCTTTGTGGTTGTCCGAGATGCTAAGGTACTTTCCGCAGATTGCATAGTTCCAGTACTCATCAACAATCTCAACATCAATCTCTTCTCGTGCATCGTATACAACCACGGTACACTCTTCAAGTTGTGTCAACTGCCCCAGGCCCTCTATTCTTTTTAACTTACAACACATATCAACCATGATCGTCTTCAAAGATATTAACCTTTCAAGACATGGTAGCTCCTCCAACTCTTTACAATCCCAAATGTGTAGTTCTCGAAGGTTTGTAAGATTATGAAGCCCTTCCATTTTCCTCACCTTATCAAAACCCCTCAAAGAGATCATCTTCAAATATATTAACCTTTCAAGAAAGGGCAGCTCCTCCAACTCTTTAAACCCCCAGATCTCTAGTTTTTAAGGTTTTGTAAGATTATGAAGCCCTTCCATTTTCGTCACCTTATCACAAGCCCTCAAAGAGATCGTCTTCAAAGATATTGACCTTTCCAAAGTCGGAAGCTCCTCTAGCTCTTTACACCACTAGATCCATAGTTCTTGAAGGTTTGTAAGATTATAAAGCCCTTCCATTTCCCTCACCTTATCACAACGATCCAATGAAATCCTTATGAGTGATCTGAAAATGGGGACCTAAAGGCTTCTTGTCAAGCTTACAAGAACTTCTCCCACTTCCAAAGCTTAAATATTCCCAAGACCTTATGATTAACCAATTGTGGAATTAATAATGAGCTTGAAAATAGGTGTATGCTTATGTTTACTTTTAAACTGTTCAAATGCCTTAAGTTCTGTTTTTTATGCTGATATGTGAATACATGTAACAGTAAAACAGTGCAACAAATAACAAATACATAAGACAACAATTTAATTAGGAGTTCACCCAAAAATCTTGGGCTACATCTCCGTGAGCTCTAGTCAACTCAACTAGGCTCTTTGGAATTATGGCATAAGTTCTTTTACAAGCTCCACGCTCAACTCCACTAGTTTACACAAAACACAATGGGCTTATAGCACCATCTTATCCCTAGCTCTGAAGCTCTCAGACTTTCTGGCTCTGGCTCTCACTCTGGCTCTCAGCTCTGGCTCTGGCTTTGGCTCTGGCTCTGGCTCTGGCTCTGGCTCTGGCTCTAGCTCTGGCTCTAGCTCTGGCTCTGGCTCCCGACTCTGGCTCGTGGCTCTAGCTCTGGCTCTGGCTTTGGCTCTAGCTCTGGCTCTCGACTCTGGCTCTTGGCTCTGGCTCTGGTCCTTACTCTGGCTCTCAGCTTTGGCTCTTGGCTTTGGCTCTTGGCTTTGGCTCTAGCTCTTGGTTCTTGGCTCTGGCTCTTGGCTCTGGCTTTTGGCTCTCGGCTCTTGGCTCTGGCTCTGTGAGCTATCAACAATTCGCTCGACCTCCAAGTGGTTGTCTCAGCAACTTTCAGCTCTTTAGTTTTTTGCTTGACCTCCAAGTCACTCCAAAAACTCCCTCAGCTACATGCGCTTCCTGCTACCTCATCAATTGATCTCTCTGGATTTCTTGAGGCATCCTTCTGGATCTGCAGCTTCCCTAGCCATTTCTCTGTGTGTAATCATTCCTCTATGGATTTGAGTCTTCTTCTGCTACTTGTCTCTTCGATTAGCCATCTAGATCTATGGCTCTATGGCTCTCTCTACGTTACAAATGCATCATTGTCTATAAGATGTCCACTTGCAGCATGGTACAACGATCAGGGGAAATTACAAAGGAATCGGGACCTTCCTTCAGGAAAAACCCAAAAATGGAACAAAATTCCAATACACAGAGTTTTACTGGAAATACATTATCAGGCGTGAAATCTGGACTTCAAACATTATAGAATCACCCCTATAAACCCTATCGGGTCCGCTTTTAGTAGGCATATCGCATCGCATAGGCGGGAGGTCTAAAAACCTTAATACACGGGAATACATTGAAATCTCGAAAAACCGGATTTCAAATTTCATGCAATTAGGTCTATAATCCTGTCAGGTCTGGCCCTTTATTGCTTATCGCAGTCGCATTGGCCCCGGCATCGGGGATCACCGATCAAATCCTGACCGTTGATCCCTTTTCTTGATCTGACGGCTAAGATAGCACATCGCTATCGCATATCGCATTCGCTATGGCCTAGGGGTTCTTCCTTTATACCATGTCATATGCTGATGTCGATCCGCCAACATTGATATCGCAATTGCTCCATCGCATATCGCATATCGCCCAGTCGCATGTCGCTATGCCTGGGGTCCCAATATCGGGCGAAGGCCTACCTCCGATGCGATAAGTCGGAGGTCATAATCGGGGGTTCCTTCCTCCCTTGCCTTAAGTCCTCCGCTTAACCCTTCCGATGCGATTTTCCTTTATAAGACCTTTTATGCCATTTTTGGAAGAATTTGCCTCCTTTTCAAAGGAACAAAGGCAAGCTTCTTTTTGTGATAACTTCATCATCCGAAGTCCATTTTAGCCCATTCAAGTTGTAGTAGATTAAGAATGAAAAGATTTCTGCAATGGGACTATTTCTAGGAGTATCTTTGGACTTTCATTTTCCTCTGTGAGGAACACTTTAGACTTAGAAGTCTATCCAAGATCCATTTTAGATCACGCCTTCCCACTAAAAGAACTTTTGGTCTCCAAAAGACTGATACACTGATCTAAACAGTAAATGAGAGTACCTCACCCTCTTCTTTCAGCCTCCATACACTTGCCTTTGCATAATGCCTCTGAACCAAAGCCTTTGACCACTTTCCTTCCTGGATGTGCTGGTCCTCCTAGGAAGAGTTGTCTTCCTCCTGACTTCATGCAAAACTCCTGTTGAGAAGGTTACAAAAGGTAGTTTGAAATTCTTTGCCTTGATCATTGATCTAAGGTGGCTCAAACAAATGTGAAGTACATCTGCTTCACAAAATTCTCATTTGTACCTGTTTGACAAGTTTTCACAACAACTGTTAACAACAAAAATACAGACAACAATTGGATGGCCTAAACTCCTGCTTCAACAAAAGAAATAGATTTCATAGCTTGTGAACACCTCCATGTCTTACATCTACATACAAATGATGGACTAGATAACAATCCCACAAAACATGCCTTTAAAACAAATGACCCTTCAAGTCAAGCATGTAGAAAAAGACCATTAGGACTCTTTTTCAAAAGATGAAGCACTTCATCATTATCTCCATCTTGGAGACCAAGTTAACTTTTCCCAAGTCATCATTACATGCATGTTACAACAAAGCAATCAACCCTTCAAGTTAATCACACACACATGTTTGAAAACAAGGAAATCATCAACATCCCCGTGTTCATGCACCTCAAGCTCATGCATGCATTTCATCTTTCAACTTTCGCTTAAGCACATTGTACTTTCGAAGCTGAAATGAAATATAATGTTGCAGCAATAAAGTGAGTCTCATACTCAACTTTTTCCATCCACCTTCTTGGTAAAAACCTTCAACTCGCATTCCATTAACAAAGAAATGCAAATAGATGCATCAATAGGCATGCAATCTTAATTGGATAAGAACTCTAACCATTTCTTACCAATCCATTTCGAAGGTGCTACCTTTGTCTGCACTTCAGCATCAACATGTGAATCATCCTGAAACACATCAATCATGGAAAATTCCTTTCCATTCCTGCCATCTTCTCTTTCCACCTTCTTCATCTTTTGTGGAAGTATTGTTGGATTCAGAGTCCAACACTTTTCAGCAAGATGTCCTTTCTTATGGCAGTAAGTGCAACACATGCGCATCCTCTTGATAGCATGATTTGCCTTGTCCAATTGACCTTTGGCTTCTTGCTTCCTTTCCTTCAAAAGTTTCCTGCATGTGGCTATCCTCTTCCAACATCTAGAAACATGATGGTTATCCAAACCACAAAAGGAACATGCAATTATTTTCCCATACTTATGTGGAAATTTATCATGCTTTGAAAAATCAAAAGGAATATGATTAGAACTAGATGTATACCTTTCTCTTTCACCTTTATTGCCTTCATGAGGAGGGAATCAAATGAAGAAGTGGCTCCCTTTGGAAAACCATCAATCTCTTCAAGGCTTTCAGAGTTTCCACAACTCCCTGGTTCAAGTGTATGCTTCTGAACACCTCTATCCTACAAATGATGTTTCAAGCTATTGAATTCCTCTTGAACACAATATTTACACTTTTGAGGTAGAAGACCTGAAATGAAACTCCTTCTTGGAACTGTTTCAATGGCCTTCATGGCAGCTTTGGAACTTCCTCCATAAGACTGTCCATAGCCAAGACCCAAATACTTAGGCATTTCCTCAACCATTATTGGCTCAACAATACCTTGTGCATGTTTGCCCAATCCTTTTCCTTCATACCCCATCTTGGACATTAGCTTGGAACCTATGCCTCTGGTATGTTTTTCAAAAGAGCCAATACAAGCATTCTTAGAAGAATTTGAAGACAAACATGAATGGTTTACCTCTTCTTCAAGCTAATACTTGGCCAAGTCTTCTTTGGCAACAAAGAGTTGTGACTCCAACTCATGCATCCTTTTCAGGTTCATACTTGCAATATGAAGTTACCTCTCCATTTCCTGCAATTTTTCAAAAAGCATATGCTTCTCTTCCTCCACAGAATTCAACTGCTCTCTAAGTATGCTACTCTTCCTTCCATCCTCATACATTTCTCTCACCATATCCATCATGGTGGACAAGTCTTGCTTCATGTCTCCATCAAATGAACTTGGGGAGCAAGAAGAATTTGAGAACTCACTTGTAGAAGTTGTCATTTTCAAAATGCACAAAAGAACTGCAAACAATATTATTAAAGAGCTTATCCAATAAACTCTTGCAACAACCTTTTGTGCTTCAACGATTTCCCTGAGGTCCTTTGGGATAGAAGAATGCCTTCAGCTCCTCTTCCTTCTTGTCCTTCTTGGACTAAGCTATCAATAGCTTTCCCTTCACCTCTACAAACTCAAAAAATAGTCAGTTTGCAACCAAGCATACAATCGATGAGGCAATCAATCCTTCACGGTCCAAACACCTTTCAGACAAGCGATCTTTGCCCTATTAATTAAGCATTATGTTACAACCTTCTTTGAAGGTGGGGTTAATCAATCTTAAGCTCTGATACCACCTGATCTGAAAATGGGGCTCTTAGGCTTCTTGTCTAACTTACAAGAACCTCTCCCACTTCCAAAGCTTCTAATTTTCCCAAGTCTTAATGATTAACCAATGCGGAAATAAGAAATGCTTGAAAATATGGGTGTATGCTTGTATTTGTTTTCAGCTGGTTATTTACTTTAAGATCTGTTATTTGAGCTGATATGGGAAGGTACTTAAATTGATATATAAATGCATATAACAGTAGTTTAAGCAGCAGTAAAAACAAACACATAAGGCAACAGTATAATATGGAGTTTACCCTGATATCTTGGTCTATGTCTCCTTGAGCTCTAATCAACTCAATTAGGCTCTCCGGGATTATGGCTTCAATTCTTTTACAAGTGCTACACTTAACTCCAATGTTTTATACAAGAACATTGGGCTCAGAACACCATCTTATCCCTTGGCTCTTGGAGCTCTTAGGCTTTCTAGCTCTGGCTCTAGTTCTTGCTCTAGCTGTGGCTCTGACTCTGGCTCTAGCTCTGTGGCTCAGGCTCTAGTTCTAGCTCTCAGCTCTCACTTCTAGCGCTCGCTCTGGCTCTTGACTCTGGCTCTAGCTCTTGCTCTAGTTGTGGCTCTGACTCTGGCTCTGGCTCTGTGGCTCGGGCTCTGGTTCTGGCTCTCAGCTCTTGCTCTGGCTGTGGCTCTGACTCTGGCTCTGGCTCTGTGGCTCGGGCTCTGGTTCTGGCTCTCAGCTCTCGCTTCTAGCACTTGCTCTGGCTCTTGGCTCTAGCTCTGGCTGTGAATCGCTCGACCTCCAAGAAACTCCAACAACAATATGCTGTTATCAATTGAGCTCTCTCGCTTTTCACTCGACCTCCGAGTGACTCCTTAGACTCTCTACGCATTTAGCGTTTTCTTCACAGTTCGCCCTCCAATCTCTGGTGGCTCTTCCTATTACAGTGAGCTCGGCTCTGGTTTTTCCGCTTCCAGGTCTGCTCTAGTACCTCCTAGGCTGCTCTCTTCTTCTCCCCTTTTACTCTCTGTCTATTCATGGCTTAAAGCCAATCCATCTCATGATTGTTTGCTTCCTCTCCCGGCTCTTTAGATCGCCTACCTCTGTCCGCGGGAATTCCCTGCTCTGCGTCATCATCACTGTAACGCTTCATAGAGAGGTGGCCACTTGTCTCCTCGTGAACTGAGCCAACTCTTCCTCAAACAGTTCGTTACTGTTGTACATAGATTGTCATTGATGTCAATATGGAAATATTCAAGGAGTAGACAGAGCCAAGAGGAGCACACAGAGTTATCGGAGCCAAGAGGAGGAGATAGAGCCACCAGAGGATCAAACAGCCCAAAGAGCACACAGAGCCATCGGAGGAGCTACAGGAGCAAATTGAGCGAGTAGAACAGAGTAAATATATGCCATGGGAGGCAACCAACAGAGCTATCAGAGCTACGGAGGAAACAGATTGCACTATCGGGAGCCATCGTAGGAGCTATCGGGAGCTATCAGTGGCCAAAAACCCATATATGTGTGCTTTAACATTATAGGTGGCCAAAAACCATATAAATATGCATTTAACACAAACAGAGGTGGAAGACTTGGTTATATATGCAAATACACCATCGGCAGCAAAAACCATGCTTATATGTGTTTACACTATCGGAGGCGGAAACTGGACATGAAACTTATTACACGGGAGCGGTGAGTCATATCGGGTCTGATACCTAATATCGCATCGCAAAAATGGAGTGGTCTACATCAACATCAAGCCCTAACCCTGTGCGACTTGCGATCTCTAATAGCGATATCACATCGGACCTCCGCCAAGAGAAAACCTCCAATTGCGATAATGTATGCGGACCCGATGGTCCTATTATATCGCACCCTATTGTTATATCTCATCCACGGTAATCGCGATGTATAAAGGGTTGTCAACACCAAACCCCCGATTGCGATGAATGTATGCGGACTCGCCGCTACATTACAATATGACTTAACCTGTCATCGCATATCGCAAGCTAAGAAGCCTTGCCACATGAAAGCGTCGATTACGATAAGGCTGTGGACCCAACGGGCATATAAACCATGGTTTAATACCATATCGCATCCAATCCATTGGTGCAGTGGAGGATCGGCCATCGGCCATCGGTGGAGTCATGGTTCTGATATATAAAGGACCACCGGGAGCCACGAATCGTCGATTGCAATTTAAGCATGGACCCGATACAGGAATAGGTGCGGGTAAACTAAATTTGAAGTCCACCTTTAGCGTTTTTCGCCTATTTTTCCTATATTTCCTGTGTAACTCAAAAATGTATTGCACTGGGCTTTTGAGGCAAAAATACATTAAGGAACGGTCCCGATAGTTCAGGAGGTTGAACTGCGCTAGTTGCGATTGCGATAGGATGTGGCATGTCCGTTACACCATAAAGCTCTGTGTATTCCTGCTATCATTGTCGAAAGTAGCATTGTTACAGTCGGAACCAGTAAGATGTGTTCTCCATGGAGTTTTGGACCTCTCAAATGAATCTACGTGTCCTCCGAAAGTCAGTGAACTTGCACAGTGCAGAGGAAGCCATAGCGACCGAGGAGGAAGCATAAGAGGCGGTGTAAGCGTAAACGAATGGACAAAGGCATGGGAATGTATAAAATAGTAAAAACAGAGAACTGTTGGTGTTGTTGTTGTGGTGAAGAACTAGAGTGTGAGGTAGTAGAAGCAACAGAGGCAAAAGAGGCAGCAGAAGCAGCGGAGGCTGTAAAGGCATCAGAAGCAGTAGAGGCAGGAGAGTAGGAGTGAGAGAACCTCAGCTGAATAGAGTGTAGCAGCATACCAGTTTATACCAAGGTTGGGTTGGAGCCCAAGAGGTTGGAGCCTTAGAACTGAATAGGACTAAAGTCATTAGGGGTAGGTGCTCCTAAGTGCAGATCCACTGCAAAACAGAGTTGGTGCTCTGGAGGTTGGAGCCTCACTGAAGTCCAAGTTGGAGCTTGGCAACTATTCACAATCAGATATATACTTATATTGTATTTATTTTATTACACTGTCTTGAGTTTTTTAATAAAAGCATTAATTCCAGTTGTTGATTTTTGTGTTCTGTGTATACGTATACATATCTATATATGCTTATCGTAATCACTAGGACAATTTAAAAAAAAGGGGGGAAGTAAGAAATACTAATTCACCCCCCTCTCAGTATTTCCAACAATTTGTATCAGAGCAGGCTTCTTCATACTAGCCTAACAGCTTGAAGAAGAATCTGCAGCCATGATGAGAAATCACGAAGCATCAGGATGACCTCCTTTGTTCGATGGCACTAACTTTGGTTTCTGGAAGAAAAGAATGACCTACTACTTAATGTCCCTTGGACCTGAAGTCTGGCATTTTGTTCAAAATCAATACCAAACGACTTCCACTCTTCCAACAGACCCATACGAAAGGAAAGCCTACATCGCAAATGCAAAGGCCTTGAACTCCATCACTAGTGGAATCACTTATTTTGAGTTTACAAAAGTCATGCACTGTACCTCTGCCAAAGAAATGTGGGAGAAGCTAGCTCGCTTGTATGATGGAGACTCAAAAGTCAAAAAGGCAAAACTTCAAACTCACAGAAGACAATTTGAAAGTTTGAGGATGGAAGATGAAGAAGATATTGCAGCATACCTCCTCCGAGTAGCTGAAGTGGTAAATTCCCTGAAAGGATTGGACGAAAAAATCGAAGTACCATTGTTCAAAAGATATTAAGGTCTCTTCCAGACATATTTGACTCCAAAATAAGCGTTATAGAAGAAGCAAAGGATCTAGATACCCTCAAAATGGATGAACTCCATGGAATTCTCACTGCCTATGAAATGAGGAAAGGTGGCCTAAGCTCCAAAGATGCAGCATTCAAGGCCTCAAAGTCAAAGAAGGGGAAAGAAAGGAATGACTGTAGTGATGAGTCAGATGTGGAATCCAAATTGGCTCAATTTGTACAAAAGTTGAAGAGAGGATCTAATCTTAAAGGCAAGTATCCTCTTATCTGTTTTAAATGTGGTAAAATAGGTCATTATGCAACAATATGTCCTCATAAACATGACAGTGATGATGAAGGAAATTCTAAAAGAATGGCATACACAAAAAGAAAGGGTTCAATAAGAAAAACTTCTTCTCCAAGCAAGATGAGTCTGATGAGGATGATTTTATGGTCATCAAAAAGAAATCAGATGAGGAAAGTGATCATGATGAAAGCCAAGAAACATTATTCATGGCACTCGCATATGATGATGACTCAGGGCTGGAAGGAAATGTAGATGAACTGTTAATAAGAACCATTGAAGAAAATGAGAAACTACGGAGCAAAATCATTTCTCTCAAAGCGGAAAACGAGGAAATAAGAAGGAGAGAAGATCTCTTGGAAGCAAAGCTTAAAGAAAAAGAAGATACTTTTGAAGAACGTGAGGCCGAAATAGTGTCTCTGAGAAAGGAGTTGGAGCAAATTAAAAAGGGCTGTAAAATCTCTCAAATACTTGAGACTATTATGAAAAATCAAAAACCTCAACATGACAAGTCTGGAATAGGTTTCAAAGGAGAATCCTCAAGCACTAAGAATAGTGCGAAAAGCTATGCTGATGCACTTTCCTGCAATCCAAAAGATGAAAAAATATGTTATCAAAAGTGCATCCCAAACCCCAAGAATGAAGAGAGAATTACTCCAAAGAAGAATGTGGAGTTGAATCATGGACACTACAACAAATACAAAACTGTACTCCACCAAGGGCCCATCGCAAATCCGAAGAACGAGGGAGGAGTAATTCCCAAGATGGAAATTGACTCAAATCGTGGTTGCTTCAACAAGTACAAAACCATCCCCCTTGGACACTTCTTTCACTGTAAGAACTTCGGTCATCAAGCTAGACATTGTATGGTCTGTAAAAGTGAAAAGACAAATCTAAAGGACCTAATAATCAACTCATATGCCCCCAAAAGGCAGGGACAAATCAAAACATTCAGTCCATTTGATCCCTTGACAAAATTTGATCTGATTTGCTCTTTCTGCTACAATAATGGCCACTATGAACAAGACTGCCCACTCAAAGGAAGAAAGATGTGTAGCAAGAACCCTAGCATGGACAAATGCGGCCTGGCTCTATATGCTCAAAATAATGAAAACAAGTAGTTTGCAGATAGTGGGTGTTCCAGACACATGATAGGAGACAGAAGGAAGTTTGTCTCACTGAGAAAAAAGGAGGGGAATGTGTCCATTGGAAGCGGATCAGGTAGAATTGTAGGAAAAGGAACAATTACTCTGATCAATGGAAAAGGAAAAGCTCAAGATGCTCTGCTAGTTAATGGACTCAAACACAAGCTCCTGAGTGTTAGCCAAATCTATGATTAAGGACATAAGGTTGCTTTCAGCACCAAATACTGTGAAATAAGGAACAATACCTCAAGGAAACTTGTGGAAAAAGGGGTGAGAATACCATACAACATTTACATACTTAACGAGATTCAAGAAAATAAATGCTACATGAGTCAGACAAATGAGATTTGCCTATGGCACAAGTGACTTGGACATACAAGCTTCAAAAATCTGATCAATATCAACAAGATCAAAGTTGTACGAGACATACCAAAGCTATTCAAACCAAATAAAGGAGTATGTGGTCCTTGTCAACATGGAAAGCAGACCAGAGCCAACCACAAAAGAAAGGAACACTATACATCGAAGCCCTTGGAGATCATCCATGTTGATGTGTGTGGGCCAACTAGAAATCAAGCACACCAAGGAGAAAGGTACTTTGTGTTATTTGTTGATGATTATACTAGAATGATGTGGATATATTTCATAAAGTATAAATCTGAAACTTTTGAGTGTTTTAGGAATCTAAAAGCCCTTGTAGAAAAAGAAAAAGATTCAAAAATTAAGTGCCTCAGAATAGACAGAGGAGGAGAATTCACATCAAATGAGCTTAGTGTGTTCTGTAACATTCATGGAATTAAAAGATAATTCTCGGCTGCCAGAACACCTCAGCAAAATGGGGTGGTTGAAAGAAGAAACCAAACAGTCCAAGAAATGGCAAGAACTATGCTATTAGCAACAAACTTACAACCTAGATTCTTGAGAGAAGCAGTAGGGACAACTGTTTATACACTGAATCGAACTCAATTAAGACCAAATTGTGAAAAAAATCCTTATGAGATATGTAACCGAAGACCTACTTCGGTGAAGTATTTCAAGATCTTTGGAAGCAAGTGCTTCATAAAAATAAATGATGGTTCACCAGGAAAGTTTGATTCTCGGGTTGATGAAGGGATATTTCTTGGATACTCTACATGGAG
>APFE030740284.1:0-14004 GCA_000404065.3 Pinus taeda | reverse complement strand
GTTTGTAGCAGAAGGGGGATCTGAGGGAAGATTTTGAATGGTAGTGCTAACCATTTCCTTAATTTGTTTTAGGATCAGAGCATAAATAAACTGGGAAGATTTCTTAACATTCTTGAAGATTCTAGTGTTCCTTTATTTCCAAACATTCCAAAGAATGAAGCTTGGTGTAAGAGCCCATGTGGACCCAAGAACTTCATTATCCGAAAAGTTCTTTCGCCATTTGGTGAGAGTATTGAAGAGACTTCCAATATCTCTGTCAAAATGTTGGAAGATAGCTGCAAAAGAATCCCATAATCTGGAGGTGAAAATGCTTGACTCCCTCAATATACATTTCTACCCTTCTCTAGATTTAATTTTTTGACTCAATACAGGGCGTCTCTAAGTCATATATTCTTGGCATATTCGTCTTACAAGCATATGGGATATACTCTTGATAGTATAGTGGAAGTTAGAAGGTTTGATCATGGGCTTAACCCAAATCACTCCAACAAATTACCTATCCACCATAATCATTGAAAAAAAAACAATATATTCTTAACCATGAAATCCATTCATATTATAACTACCAACCAATTTAGTTAACCTAAAAAAAATATTAACACATGATTGCATTTAACACCAAACTAACTCAGGCAAACTATCGTGATCGTGTAATTTGAATTCCATAGACTAACAACCTCAGCGAATGGATATAAAACGGAGATGTAGCCCATAATCCTCCATTAAAACCTATATCTTCCATTGAGAAATTACCATAAGGTAACCTTAGTCCTCCATTCAAATTTATCGTACATTCATAAAAATTTAATACATGAGTGTAAACTTTTTGCTTCAATCCTTGGCTGGCAGACTGTCACTGTGAAAACGAAATATTGCCAAATCTTCCCTGAACCCTAATTCAACCGAAGAGGAAACACATTAGAAGGATTGTACTGACTCACATTTCCTTGTTGTGGAAGAAAATGTGGTAGTTTTCTCACGTATATTCCAAGTGTTCAACCATAGTTTGATATCATTATAAATTGTACCAGTGCCACATCAACCTTACGGAGTTGTATTACCATGAAAGCTCGGGAGCCTTATCCTTAAAGAATTAAAGAATTTGAAATTGCTCAGGTTTACAAATTAATAAAATAGTAAACATAAACTCTTTACTATGGAAAATGAATATCCATTGTATTTGAAAGTATAAACACTCATCTTAATTTTACAAAATTCATTTTATGTAATAAATATGAATATCTATATTTTACGATAATAAAATGGGTAATTATAAACTCCTATTTTTATTATTATCCATATATTTTTTAATTTATGGGAAAAGTATATCATATATATATTATTTAGTTGATAGATTAATATAATAATTTAAAAACTTCTATATCATCTTACCAAGGATAATTATTATCATATTTTAATTTTACATCTTTATATTAATTTTAAATATATACATTTATATATTTTATAAATTCGAATAAATTTTCAATTTTTTAATAAAATAAATAATGCAATAATTTATTTTTTTAATAGTGTTCTTTCATAGCAGTATGAGTTGAAAGCATGGGGAGGGGCGAAGTAAGAGCGGTATTATGTTAGAAGCGCAGTGTAAGTATGCGTTTGGTGTTTGACAACACTGAAGTGGTGATCCTGTATGTAGGCAAGTTTATACAAACGCTATTGCTATAAGTTCCTATCCCAAGCAAGCCCGTCCTCCAATCAATAACAAAGTCGCACAATAGTGGTAGACTTAGCTTGTTTAGAGTAAGTGCTAAACTTCTATGCCAGTGTTTCAATTGAAGGCATGTCAAAGAGCCAAAATTAGAACGACGGACTTTAAGAAAACTTCCAGACTAGCCAATGTTCTTTAACTTTAAAACACAAAGAATTTTAGTTTGCAAGATGTTCAAGAACTTCTTTGCAATGTATTGCCCAATTTCGAACTGAAGAGATATAGGGTTTAGGGTTTTACACTCAAGGTAAAACAACTTGAAAACAAGCTCAAGAAGGCCAAAAAAAGACCAAAAGGATGAGGGAAACTTGGAGATGCTTGCTGAAACATCTATGAAGCTATGAAAAACCTATTTTTACCATTCCCTCCAATTTTGAGCAAATTCTAAGCATTTTGAGTTTTTTTTTTGACAAATTTGATCTAAATTGGTAAAATTAATATTTATATTAATTTTAAAATAATACAATTGAATATAATTTTATAATTTCTATATTTTTCCATTTTAATAAATAATAATGCAAATTTAATAATGATTTAATAATTATTTTATATAGATATTATACTCTAAACTCTCGCATTTTTTATTATTTTATCTAATTCCGTGCACGAATACTATACATATTTTATTATTATTTTATCATTAAGTTCAGTAATTCCGTGCAAGGATATATAAATATTTTATTATTATTTTATCATAAGTATTGTGCAGAATATATAATTTTCCTAGATTATCATTTTAATTATTTAAATTTTAATTAGTTTATTTATTTATTCGTACATATGTACATTTTTTTAAATATTTGAGGTAGCAAAATTATGTCCTTAGATGTAAGAATTATAACAATGATATAATATGGTTATATAAATTATGTGTTTGTGAACATTTGATTCACTACCCTTTTCCTTTTAAGTTCTTAAATTTCATATTTTGAATTTTAAGTATTGTTTTGATATGACGCCTAGTAAACATATAGAATATTACATTATTGTGCATAAATATGTTAAAATGGAAAATAATAAGTATTTACATATCATATCAATTATACTTTTCAATTGGTTTTAGGTATTTTCATATGTATATTTTGATATAAATATAAGAAGGTCAAAATTTTGTATTTGATTAAAGTAGTGTGCTTTCTAACTCCTCTCAATTAATGAGAGCAATTAAGTTATTTTTCTTTATGGTTGAATTTTAAGTGAGCACTATAATGGCTTAAAGTTGTGAATTAAATTGTCTTTCTTAATTTGTCTTATCTTTTATAATTTTGGTGGCTAATATCTTCGCAGTAGTCTATAACGCCACTTTTTGAAAGCTTTTCCGGCGGATTTTTCCGGTCAAAATCCGGCAGAGATTTATTGGAATCCCAAGTTTGATAGCTAGTTTCTGCACAATCAATGGCTCTCAGGGGTTTTCCAGGGCGCTGAATCCAAATATGCAGTTAAAAAACCATTTTAACTGCTAAAAATCAAGATTTAACCTCATTTCTTCCGCCGGATTCCGTCACCGGAATCTCCAAAAAGTCGCATTATAGACAACTCCAATATCTTCTCCATCAATGGAGAAACCCATCCATAAAAAAAATGTGCAAGTTGTTTTAAGATGTATCTATTAATTAAGAAAACTATATGGAAAAAAATAGTGCAATTTATTTCACCATGTATTTATATGAGTAAAGTATCTATACAAATCTTAATTATTAAATATATACTAAACAATTTACTATATTAAAAATATCTTTAATTTATCATTAATCATTCAAATTTTAATTTAATTATTTATTTTTTATTATAATTAAATTTTCTATGAAAAAGGAATTGCACACTTTTATAATATTCCCATAAATTCTTAATTAACTCCAAATTTATTGTTCACATTTATTATTAATTCTATTATCATTATTTATTTTATATTTTATTTTATTTATTAAAACTTACTCTATTTACTATATAATTTAGTATTTCAATTGTAATTATTTTTTATATAATTAAATTAATCTAATTATTTAATTAATAATATAGATATTTTATATTAAGAATTCTCAATCACACTGGAAATAATTGGTATGAAAAATATGTAATTTGAGTATCATTTATTATTGGTATAATCACAAGATACTTAAAAAAATTTGCTTTCTTTTATAGATTTAAATTTATGTGAAAGTTATTATAAAAATTAATTATAACAATTGTAATTATAAAAAATGAAATTAAAAAAGGGAAAATAAAAGCATTATTCCATCATCTCATGGGTTTCATGGTCATTTGCAAACTAGGTCAGCTTCTTCCTCTTGAATTCTTTTAATTTAAATGTTTAGTTCTAAAAAAAATTGATGATAATGATGATGGTGGTTAATGTCCATTGAGACCAAACTTTGGTCTATGGGACCTAAAGAAATAAATTATTTAGTTTGATTTAAGATTTTATTCCTATGCTCAAAAAGCTTGGAGAGAAGCCTCCCGAGCTCAGTGTAGTTTTGACAACGTAAAGGCTAGGAAGGTCAGTATTGCAACAAAGATTTTGAAACTGATATCTAATGAAAATAAGCATTTTTTTGTCTTGCTTGAAAACAAAGTTTCTTAAGGTGCAATTTATTTTATTTTTTATTTCTATTTTTTTTAAGAGAGAGATTTTCATATAATTTTGATTCTTTTTTATGTATCTTAATTAAAAATAAGTTATTAATTAGAAGAGTCATGAATTATGACTTTGTGATCTTATTTTTAATTGTATATATAATTTAAGTATAAATTTAACAAAAAAATTTAATTTTTCTTTTGAAGATAAATTTTTAAATATTTTATTAAATTAACAAATATATATTTTTTTGTATATGAAGATATTCTATTTAAAATATTATTTTTATTTAAAATATATATTCAACTCCAGTTCAATACTACAAAAAAATATACAACTCTATCTTTACTTAACTGTAAATAACTTCTCAACTTAACCAATAGAATTTTTCTTACTCATATATTCTACTATAACTATTATTAAACATATGATAAAATATTATATTAATTACAAAATCAAATATCTTCTTATTTAAAAACACACAAAACTCAACATAACATTAAAAACTTTTTTATTAATTTGACTATAGTCCAATCAAATATCTTGCTAATTTAAAAAACATTAAAAAATCTTATGTTTATGAAGATACATATTTCTAGATTAGGAATTAGCAACCCCCGAAAGCAAGAACCGAGGACACTTCTGCAACTAATATTATCACTGTTATAATTAAAGTATATGATTAATCTTATAATTTAATATTTGATATAACAATATATAAAACCTTAACATCCGTCGGTAAATGCAACTTTGAAAACATTAAAAAATCTTTATAAATTTATCAAAACTAACATAATGTATATATTAGGAATTAGCCATCGCTGCCGCCCACCAAAATCAAAGACCGCCGACTCTTCTCCAACTAATATTACAACTGTTATAATTAAACTTCTATTTATATATATTTGATATAAAACTATGTAAAATCATAACGATCCGTCCGTACAAGCACTATTGCCAACGGATAAGATCCAAACAGTTGGGTATTATTAAATATAAAATTGAAGAGTCAAATCGGTGTACCTCACAGGTTACGATGTGTGGGGCTCTCCCATAATGGGCCATCGCTCCAGACAACAACAAAATTGCTTCATATTCCACAAGAGCCTGGGCCTAAATTTATTACTAATAATTTACTAGTAACAACTTTGTCTTATAAAGTTTTGGTATTTTCTTTTAACACATTAGGTTAAATGAAGCTTCTCTCTAGATTTTAACAAGAAAAGCACCTTGAGGAATCATGGCCTCGAGATTGATCAGTGATTATTCATGATTGATCAGTGATGTAGATAGTACTAGTATAGATTTATTTGAAACATGGATTTAGTATGGGCCTAGAGAGATCAAATTTCTCGAGGTGTAGACCACTTTTAGAATGCAAATTTGAAAAAAAGAAATGCATCTCTCTCATCCTTTGATAGATCTCTTGATATATTCATTGTTTAAATTGTATTATTCAATGCTATATAGAGTACATAAATTAAACTTGTAACTCCAAAATATCTTTATTGGATTTCATAGAAAATTGACAAAAAAAAAAAACCTAAAAAGAATCAAAATGTAAAATAGTGAGACATTTTCAAATGTTTTAACCATGCAAAACCTATTTCTTTCCATTGCCTTATATGATATATATACATGATCTTGAGGTTGGAGGGAGAGTCTCCAGTGACATCTTCAAACGTTTAACCCATAAAAACTTCTTCTTTTTTTATTGCCTTAATATGATATATACATGACCCCGAGTTTGGAGGGAGAGCCTCTAGTGACTAAGTGGGAGGAATTCAAAACACTCATTAAGTCACAGTTTATCCTATTGCGTAGGTAGAGGACAAATTAATCTAGTGGCACTACTTTAGGCAAGCGTTGGAGCAAAGCATGCAAGAGTACATCACAAAGTTTAGAAAGATGACTATAATGTTGGGTATCTCACCAAAGAAGCTAGATGTACTCCTCGAGTATTTGGGGGGTCTACACCACCATTTGCGAGAGCAAGTGATGTGTTTAAGACCAAAATTAGTGGATAAGGCTTGTGTACAAGCATAATTCCTGGAGAACATAAGTTTAAAAAGAGTGTATTCAAGTGGATCAAAGTAGAAGGAGCAACAAGATGCTTCTAAAGAGGGGATGAAGAAGCAAAAAGGGGGAAAAGACAAAAAGAAAACAACCACAACACACTGATGCAAGGATCTCAGCAACCACTACAACCATTACAACATTTATGACCATACAAAGGAGAAGTGTTGGAAGTTGCATCCAGAGCTAAACACTAAGAATAAGAAGAAAGACAATAAGAAGAAGAACCTCATGATTAAATATTCGAGCAACCAAGTTGAAAGCAGCTTGGTTCATAAGAGAATGCGTGCTTTGTTGTACTGGAAAGCCTAGCAATAGGAAACAAGGTCTATATCATCCCTTACCTATACCCACTCATCCCTAGGCAATCATTTCCCTGGACTTTATGGGAAGTTTACCAATGACCAGGAAGGGACATGATTTCCTATTCGTGGTAGTTCACAGGTTCATCAAGATGTGTGTTCTGATGCCCTGTAAAAATACCACTAGTGGGTAAGAAGCAACAAACTTGTTCTTTGGACAGGTCCGGGTGCACTTTGGGATACCAAGGGGCATTGTTTTAGATAGGGATACAAGATTTCTCAGTGCATTTTGGACTACATTGTGGGAGAAGATGGAAATGAAGATGAAGAGATCTACAACATTCCATCCATAGATAGATGGGCAGACAAAAGTAGTCAACATGATTTTCGTGTAGCTTCTAAAGGGATATAACCAAAAGCATCTAAAGATTTGAGATGAAAATATGGTATATATACAACATTTTTACAACAAAGCAATCCATACTTCTACAGGAAAGTTCCCATTTGAAACCTATTTTGGATATTTCCCACCTTCACCTTTAGATATTGCACATGGGTAGCAAGGAGGAACGAGGGGAGATATTACAAGAGACACTTTGAGAGTTGAAAAGTTTATAGAAAATATCAGGCATATCCATTTGTAGGTACAAGAGACATTGCAAAAATCACGAGAGAAATATAAGCTGGGCATCATCAACATAGAATAGAGAAATAATTCAAGGTGGGAGACAAAGTATAGCTATAGTTCAACAAGGAGAGGCTATAGGGTCCTGGTAAGAAAATCAAGGCTGGTCCCTTCGAGATACTGGAAAAAGTGAGTGATAACACCTATCGACTTAGTATACCACCATATATGTGCATTTACTTAATTGTGAATGTAGATAATTTGAAACCCTATGAGCTTTCCATGTTAGATCATGAAGAGCAACATGTCCAACTTTCTGTGGAGGATTTGGCACGAGATGCTTAGGTAGAGTTGACAAAAGATATATTTTTTCATAATAGGTTCAGAACTATAAGACAAGTGAAGCATGAATTTTGGAAAATTGGGTTGAAAGGACAACTTCCACGTGAAGCTAAATGGTACACCAAAGAGAAGGTGGAGGAAAAATTTCATCACCTCATTCAATAGAAACTTTTGGGGACCAAAAGCTTCCAAAAATGGGGAGGTGTGATATGGATTGGATCATAATTATGTTGTTTTTTTATCCATCTTGATGCTTTAAGAGTGGAGGAATCAACTCACATGATTGTTTTTACCAGCGGGCCTTGGTTTGGTAAAACGAAGTCTGAAACCTTTTGGGAGTGTTTTGAGGCATTATATGTTATTTTTGGGGGGTAAAAAATTGTTTCTTTAGTGTATAGAATTTTCACACTATTCTACACACAGATACCTTTCGAATAACGTAAGAATCACATCAATCAGAGTCTATATGCAAAAGTTATACCACTCAGAAGTTGACCTGCCTGTTTTCACCACCATAGTTTGAGAGAATGCCACATGAATCCCCATTATTTATGAAAAAGGGGCTAGCCATGTGATTATGATGTAGAATAGTCTAGAAGAGTCTATATTGTAACTCTGGTTAAGAGTTGAGGTAGTCAAACCTAACCATTAGTAGGTTATCGGGTTGTGTTATAACTGGGCTATTAGGAGGAAAAGGGATTCCATTATTTTGAGTGCATTTGTTCCATAGATAAGAAAAAATGGCCAAGAGGGATAAGAGATAAAGAACACAAAGAGGACGTGTGCATTGTAGTAGCCCATGTGCCAAAAACCATAACTCTGTGTACTCGCAACCATCTTTCCAAATAGAGAAAGAGAGCAAAGTGGTTTCACTTTCCACCTGAGATTTTCTCTCGAAAGGGTTTCCTAGAGGAAATCTTTTTTCAGGTGTGTGTGATAGATTTTATTTTGTCATTCTCTATTTTTTTGCATAATTTTAATTCACATGCACACAATATTAACAATAAATCTACAAATCCAAAAATTAATAAAACTATAATAGTGTAAAATTTCATATTTATAATATAATATTATCGTATATGTTGCGATGAGCAATATCCACGATAGTTTACGGATAAATACATAATTTTTTTTTTTTAAATATATAATATATACATAACTGACATTAAAATATTTTAGTTAACATGTGCATTGAGACTACATTGGTTAAAAAAAAGCATTTTATTTGTGGACTACATTGTTGAAAAAGAACAACAATACTAATGATCACATAAGAATTCAAGGAATACTAATGGTTACATAAGAATTCAAGGAATTACACATCTTCCTCTTATTATTTTTTCTAGTGTTTGATATTTTTTATTTTATTTTTCAACTTTCAATTTCTTTTTCTGTGGACATTGAATATTTTACTATATACAACATTAACATACTTTTTTAACATTTTCTTTCTATATATAGATGTACAAAGTCAATATCAATATAAATTAGTTAACATAGATCTTCAAATAGTTCATTTAAATCCCATGTTGAAATATTTTTGAAGAGTATTTTTCTTCTAATTAATTGATGAAGAGTATTTTTCTTCTAATTAATTGATCTCTTTTTAAAGTTGATATGAAATTATATAAGAAATATTTATTTATGATTGAGGGTGAGTGAAATATTTTTACCACATTGGGTTGTAATATGAACAACAAATTGAATAATCATTGTGAGGTTGGTCTTATTGATGTTTTATAATGCTTCTAATTAAAACTAACTAAACATGCATATTCATTTATTATTATTATTATAGTAGACCTTGTTTTTCTATTTAAAGAATATTTTATTTTTATTTTAAGAGCATGTCAACTCCACATTGAACATGAACATAATCACACATCAACCTCATATCGGGCTATAGTATGCACCTTAACGCAATTAGTCAAAACTTTCATCCACATTAATATTATATCATAGGCAGAAGCATGACTAGAATATAGATACCCTTTACATGCCCAACCATGGATACATGAAAACGCATTACAATGTTACAATATAAATTATTTCTGTAAAGGTTATTATTGTATAAATTTAAGAGGAAGATAAAAAAAAAAATCATAGTAAAACTTAGAGTTACACAGATTGAAAAACAATGGAGCTTTAGAGCTCATCTTACATTGAGATACCACTTTTCCACACGACACCAAAAACTAGTTACATAGCGAACATATAAAACTACTTGTTTGACTCCACACCACACTGAGAATTGGTTACATAGAGAATATATAAAACTACTTGTTTGACTCAATCTAACACCTTCTTTGATAAGGTCTAACTCATTATTGAAAACTACTACTTGTGCATTGAATGCACTACAATAAAAAACTATTAAGTAAACTACCCAACAGTTGGAAGATGAAATCATCAGTTACATTCAACATTCTTTAATTTTGACTTCATCTTCATTACAATTTTCAACACAGATAATTCCTATGTATTATTTTTGAAATTCAAAATTTTCTTTTGATAATGACTTTGTAAATATGTATGGAAACTAATTTTTGGAATTGGAAAACTAAATGTTGACTTCACCATTGTTGACTAACTCTCAGATAAAGTGAAAACATGTGTCAATGTGTTTACTTTTACAGTGAAACACAAGATTTCTTGAAATTGCAATAGTTGAATTATTATCACTAAAAATGTAGTTGGATCTTTCTTCTCTTTAGGCTCAAGGTATCGTAATATCTTCTAACCAAACTGCTTAGCATGCTCCCCATGTTGATGCTACATACTCTTCTTTTGCAAATGAAATGGAGACAACAGGTTACTTCTTGGATGCCCATGAAATCAATCATGTACCTAGGTGAAATGCATCTCTCGAGGCACTCTTTTTGTCATCAATACTTCTTGAAAAATCACTATCTTTGTAACCAAAAACATGGTTTTGTTTGGAATAAATGTACACATCTTCATACTATATTGTTCTTGGAATATAACTAAAAGTCATTTTCCTCATTTCCAATGGGTTTTTTTTTGGTGACTCTATAAACCTGGATATAAGGCTAGCTGAATACGTTATGTTAGGCCTTGTTGTTGTGAGATACATTAGGCTTCCTACTAGGTACTTGTACAAAGTGGAATTAAATATTGGACTATTGTCATATTTGCATATCCTAATTCTTGGGATAATTGGTGAGTTTGTTGGCATTGATTATCGCGAGTTGAACAAGTTAACGGTAAAAAATAAATACCCTCTTTACCATACATTTATGATATTTTTGATCAAGTTAAGGGGGAAGCTATATTCTCCAAGATAGAACTCAAATCTTGATATCACCAGTTGAGGATCAAAGAGGAAGACATACCAAAAACAATTTTTTGAACTTGGTATGGAAACTATGAATTCATAGTGTTACCCTTTGAACTCATGTATGCACCTTCCACTTTCATGTGCTTGATGAACTTTGTGTTATTTTTTTTTTTAGATAAGTTTGTGTTAGTTTTCATATATGATATACTGATATATTCCAAGAATTTGGAGGAAAAAAACAACATTTGGAAATAATGTTACAAACATTGCGGGAACACCAACTGTATCCAAAATTCAACAAATGTGATTTTTTCCAAGACAAGATATATTATCTTGGCCACATAATTTCAAAACAAGGGAGAGTAGTGGATCCTAAGGAAGTGAAGGCTATTTTGAACTAGCCAGTACCAAGAGACATCGCTAATATCGGATCATTTATGGGGATAATTGGTTATTGTCACAGGTTTATAGAGGGATTTTCCAAATTGGCATAATCCTATAACCTCCTTACAAAAGAAAGCGGTAAAAGTTGAATGGACATGATAATGTTAGGAAATCTTTGAAAAGATAAAGTACCTAATCACTATTACTCTGGTACTCAAAATAGAAGATACATAAAAATACTTTGAAGTGTGTACAAACACATGCCTTGAAGGCCTAGGAGGCGTACTTATGCAAGAGGGGCATGTTATGGGTTATGAGTCTCGAAAATTAAAGAAACATGAGAAAAATTATGCAGTTTATGATTTAGAGTTAGCAACTGTAATTCACTCTCTGAAGATGTGGAGTAATGACTTAATTGGAAGGAAATTCACTTTAATTATCGACCATGTAAGTCTTAAATATTTTTTTAGCCATCCCAATATGAATGCCAAGAAATCCATATGGATGACTTTCTTGAGAGAATATGACTTCGACATTAAACACATAAAAGGAAAGGAAAAGATGGTGCCAGATGCATTAGTTCAAAGCTTGAAACAACTCTATGAGATTTCCATAGTCATACTGAAACATATAAGTCATAACGGGTTAAGGAGGCAACATTAACATATCATAATTATAATCAGATATGTAAAATCTAGAAACTAAATATGGTCTAGATAAATGGATTGGTTATGAAATTAGTAAAAGCGAGCTGTTAACATATAAAAATAAACTTTATATTCCACATCACGAAAAAATTTAAGTGTTTGATAATGGATGAACACCATAAGAAACATTTTTCAGTTCATGTGGGTATTAGAAAATGATCACAACCCTTAAAAAAGATTTCTTTTGGCCCTGTTAGCTCTGCTATGTAAAAGGATAAGAAAATGGATTCAAGCACTCTCAAAGGCTGCAAACACACCTAAGTTCATGCCAAGCGAACCATTTCTGATGTTCAATTCTCCAAATTTTAGCTAAAACCTTCCTACCGGTTGAAGAAGTTGCAAGAGGAAAGCCCTTGGAGGAGCGGAAATACACTACCGGGAGGCACAAATACTCTAAATTCATGAAAAATCTCAAATCGCAGGCTTAAGGGTCCGAAATCATATCAGCCAGATTGCGTCGACATACCGCAGTCGGAGCAGGCGGGCAGTGGCAGCGACCCAGGAGACCTCATCGATGTGCGATCGTCGATATCGCATCGGCGGGTCGCAATGGAGAACTTACAAGAGGTCTGGGCCTTTATATTATGCGATCGCCGATATCGCATCGATGCTTACAAAGGGGGCAGGGCCTTTTGCATGGTTATGTTTGCGATGCGATAAGCCGAACCCGATGGCGCTATAAATTATTTCTCATAAATTTTCGGGTCCGCGGTGATATCGCTATCGGCGCTTTTAAAAGGGGCGGAGCTTTTATGCAAGGCATGTATGCGACCCGATGGGTCGGACCCGATATCATTATGAGTGATTCTTCATAAAATTTCAAGTCCGCGCAAAGGTCTTTTTCAATGTATTTCGTGTATAAGGGGAACACAAAGAAAAGCTTAATAAGTGCCGATAGCGATGAAGCCCGGACCCGATGGGGTCCGGGAGGTAAAGTTTATATATTTTCAGTTCCGGCGAAGGCATTTCTTTGTGTTTTTCAGTGTTTTTATATATGTTTCCAAATATGAGGAATCGGTGGTATGGGCCCATTTCACAGTCGGCATATCGCAATCGGGGAAATCAGTGGTGCATAGCAAATTGCATGTATGGATGCCGATGCGATGAGGCCCGGACCCAATGGGTTTTCAAAGCAGAATGACATAATATTTGAGGTCCGCAAAAGCCATTTTTATGATTTTGGGACATTTTTACATGCATTTTCGAATACAATGAAACAGAGGATTGGCCGATTAAGATATGTAATGCGACCCGAAAGGCAGACCTGATAGAAAAAATATATGTGTGTGGGCCCTTGATATTCAAAAAATAGCAAGGTGGGCGGTATTTCTCAGTGGCGCGAAGATGATGAAAGCAAGCATGCAGCAGTACAGCGCAGTAGGTAGCTGCCTTCAAATAACAGTATGGCCGAGCAGAAAAGGGGACGTGCCCCAAACAGATCAACATTTATCAGTCATGATGGAGCCATTTCAATGTTCAGCGACTGTAGTTAATCAGCAGTATGGCCAAGGAGGAAGTAGGACACCGCAGATCCAGTCAAAGCATTCAATGGCTATGGGCTTCACCCATATTTCATTCCACCTACCCAAAAAGGACCGCAGAGCACCAGAGAGGGACAAATCTATTCAAAACACAGTCAGATTTGTATCAGAGGGCCATTCCTAAATGTAAATATGGTTGGTGGCCATTTATGGGCTCCTCCACGCATTGTTTAAAAGAGATATTTTGTATTGTAACACTATATATACTCAGAACTCAGATGTAATCAGGTGATGAGTGTTTGATGAATGAGAGCTTATTGTAGCCTTCTAACTTCTGGAGACTGTAACTAATTTGTAACCTGCAGCGTCTAGTCTTCATTTCCAATTGATACAAGCTTCTTTTGCTGTCAATTGCTCACTTTCCATTTCTTCTTCTTGTTCCAAGCTGTGCCTGTTTTGCATTCGTTCATTTGCTGTAAATGTTA
>APFE030740279.1:41167-54876 GCA_000404065.3 Pinus taeda | reverse complement strand
TTTGGTTTGCGTGCTTGCCTTGAGAAACCTCTTTTTCCCTACAAAACACAAAACACAAAACCCAACACGGACATGCAAAGAAAAACGAACCTTATGGCTCGAAGTTAGATTTACCCAAAAAACTAAATATTAAAAAAAAAATTAGCTTTAGCCGAAAAACTAAATATTTTTCTCAATGTTTCTGATTTTCCGAGATCACACTAAGGTGCAAGGAAAAGAGCATACGCATGAGAAAAAGAATCCTTCCTTTCTGTTTCTGATTTGCCCAGATTGCACAGAGTCGCAGGGCAAAGAGCATACGCAGAAATGAAAGGTATAGATCCGGTTAAAAAAAAACTAAATAAACCGAAACCGAAATAAGCAGAGAGAAAATAACAGTAAACTGCAAATAAAGACTGTATACCTCCAGATCTTAAAAATGACGCAGATAGGGCTACCGGAAAACTTTTCGCGTGAAACGAAAGGGGTTCCTCACTGGAACAGATGGTCCGAACACAACAGAGCAGTCCTCTCGCCCCGAAAGTAGTCAGAAACAGTAGATATAGGAAACAAAAGCCGCATGCAGTTCTACCAGCTTCAGATTTGGATCACCAACGGACGCGGCCCTCAACCTGGCTCTGATACCATGTAGGAATTTACAGGGTAAGTTCCTCAGACAGAACACCAAAAGGACACCGCTCACAAACAGATCACAGATCAATACACCAGTATTTTGACGTGGTTAAAACCCTCAGAGAGGGAAACAGTCCACGGCCTGCGCCAACGTGGCTACTACAGGCAATTTATTAATAAAAGAATGAAAATTTACATAAGCTTCTCTCATGCACGGTTAACCTACAAATGACCCTCCATGCGCTTTAAAAAGAATTCATGGACCAATCGGGTGTCAAGCCACGGATCAAGTGTCGGTAATACCGAGGAGAGAATGAACCGTCGGATCACTACATATCGTGACCGTCGGATTGTAAGTTACAAAATGTATAATGGTAAAGAAACACACTTTACCTAACTCTATACCTAACTCTATACTAGACCAAGTTGAACTTAACTATTTCCTATGTGTCGGAATATCCTAACACTACACCACACTCGCAACCGTACAGTATCAGGTGGCTTCATCAAGGACGAGATCTCTGAGTTCACTAGCAGTGTCATCTTCCATACAGCATCAAACCCTTCATTGATGAGGTATTGTGTGATGTCACACCTTTGGATGTTTGCAATGTATTATTAAGCCAACCATACTTATGGAGGTGACATGTTTTGTATGAGTCAAGGCCTCACGCTGTTATTATTTCTTTGGGTAATTCATTATACAGGATACTGGAGGTACCCCACCTACTACCACCTCTTTGATCACTGCTAAGAAATGCAACAAGCTCATCTCCTAGACTAGGAAATTCATTTTCTGTCTAGTTCACTCCCAAAGTAAGTGGAAGATCATCACCACATGCATGACCCCCACGAAGGGTTCCTCCATGCAGCAATAGCAGCAACAGAGGCATACGGTCATAAAAGAACATAGGAACAACTTCTCCTCACCCACAGGGGTACCACACAAGTTTCAGGTGGGAAAAAAAGTCTAGTTGCGTCAGCAAAAAGAACACCTTACCAAAACCCATCAGAAACTGAGCCCACTTCGACATGGTTCTTACAACATTACCAAGGCTATGGGAAACAATGCTTTGGAGCACAAAATTCCTCCATTCCTTCACCTGCACCAAGTCTTCAATGTGTACCACCCTCGACCATGCGTTCAACCATTATTGGGCACATCCGAGATTGCAGAATAGCTCACCAGGGACCAAGTTCAGGAGATGGAGGAACTCAAGGCAATGGGGACCATTGCTTCCTAAGGGGGGAGGAATTATCCAAGTGGATGTTGGTGGCCACCCACCTATCCTACTTGGACTCCCACAACTATTTCTTTCATTTTTTCAATTTCCGTAATTTTCGCACAATTTACTATTTTTAGTAGTTTTACGAGTCGTGAACTTCTAGAGTCATTTTGAGCCCTAAATGATGTTTTTTTGGGAAATATGGGGGCAACATGGGTCCATGGACCGATGTTTCTCTTCCCAAAGTTGTAGATCTCGAATAGATCTTTCTAATGAGCTATTGTATGTGTCAAACGAAGATCGGGTGCCAAAGTTACGACCCCAGGAAGTTGATGTACCAACTTACACAAAACAGGGCCCACAATTTGATGTTTCTTATTATAGGGTTAGGTTTTGGGATGTTAAGGGTTTTTCATTATTTCTGAACAATAAATAGGCCTTTGAGCCTCATTGTAACACAATTTAGAGGCATGTAACCACCACATCTATTCTCAGAGATAAGCTACCATCACCCTAGTTGGTTTATTTCCATTTCTATTTATAAGCATATTTCAATATTTTATAGTAATGAAATGAAGTATTATTTCTGCTGCATTTTGTATTTGTGGTTATCTCTGTAATTTTTTGTGTTCTTGTCTAAATTTAGATCAATAGTGGGATATTATTCAGTTAACCCGCTCCTTTGATCTTCGAAAACTCATCAAAGCTAACTAACACTACTCCTAAGGCAATACAGAGAGTTACCCTAGGGACTAACACCCTTGGTTCATGCTTGAGGGGCATTATAATTCTTCTTGTTGGTTCATGGGGAGCATTACCCTGGCAAACAAGACTGTTAACTTGGTCAATATTTTAGTCAAACTTTCTTTCTCCTCTAAGTTGATAAGGAGGTCATTTTCCTGTATAAAAAATGCCCCCCTAAAGCGTGAGATCAGAGATAAAGACAATGGCTGAAATACTTTAGAATCTTCGTGTTGGAAAAGAGAGAGAGAGGATCAGAGCTTTGAGACTACGAGAAACATGATGCAACCACATATGTTAAAATCTAAAATCATGTCCTAAGTCAAGCATTCCCATGCTCAATAGCTATGTCAGAGTGATTTCTCAACAAAGATATATGACGATCATGTCCACCAATAAGAAAAATGTGGAACTTGTGTCATAATAGGATCATCCTGATGAGCTATCTTTGAAAAAAAATATACACAGCTTGGGAGACAAAACATGACTGAGCGATGTAAGCCTCTACCCAAGATCTTGATCATCGCTTCACCTTAACAACATATTTCGACACATGTGAATAAATGCTTTGAGGTTGAACATGTACAAAATCGTCTGATTACCAGTCAATAATGAAAAATGTTAACAGACGTGAGGATGGCCACTTATAATGATGTTGGTCTCCATGATGCACAATAAAATCTAGCAAGTGTAAAAAATTATTTTGTCATCAAACACTCGTAGAATCATTCAACTAGGAGCCAATAACGAAAACCCCTAATCAAGCAAAAGGTAACCTTCCACTAATGTCTGCAAGTTCCAAGGCACTAATATGTTTCTAGATCTACTTCCTAGATAGGGTGTTGAAGTCGATAGAAAGAGATATGTCAAAGGGTAGGCAATAATGTTTCATACATCAGTCGACACAAAACGATACAAGAATGATTTTTTTTTAAGATAAATTTTTAGCAATGGGTCAAATCAACAGAGGGCATGATTGAATTATATGTTTGATGATTGATATAGGAAATAGAGGATAAAGGGATCCCTTGAACAATAGAAGGCACAACAGAAAGTTTTAACCAGGTAGCTCTAGACCCATGAACACCAAAGAGTGTTAGGATACAAGGTTGTAGGAACACCAGAGTATATAGGCTAAACTCATAGGATGATAAGGTTCATTTGAGAGGCTGATAAAGGAGATTTTGCTGAGGGAGTGCCATGTTCAAGGTAATGACTATTGCCAACAAATATTTCCAAATACAGACATAGAGCAATTGTGTTGTCCAATTTTTAACCATCTAATTTAATTTAACAAGTCCAGATGGGTAAACTCGGTCATCTTTTCATATTTAGAGACTATGAAAAGATGATAAAGAGAAACTCCAGGGGAAGCCCTTTGTCATAGTTGTTAACCAAGGGTGGCAAAGGTTTAATAGTATACTCGGCATAGTTCATTTTCCATAAGTTAGTCTACTGAGTTTGGATAAAGTGATAAACCTATGCTCGATGGACATTTTCCTCATTTTGTTACGAGTACGAGGGGATGGAGTAAAATTGATATTCTTCGTGAAATTTTAATGAGTCACATGAAAACAAACTCAATAGATCTTCATCAAATTTTAACGAGTCAAATGAAGAAAACTTGATATATCGTTTTCAATTTAATGAGCAAGGAAAAAGAGATAAAATAACTACTCATAACTTCTTTGTAGATTTAACAGGCCCAAAGAAGGGAAAAACTCAGAGATTTTGCAATTTAAGAGTGAGAAAAGGTCCCAAAAAAGAAAGCACTCATACTATCATCATAGGAGTCTTACGAGCCCAATGATGATAACTCAAGGTTTTTTCAATTTTATGAGCGAGAAAAAGTTCCTAAAAAGAATGCTCTGAGCTTCTTTATAATCTTTTAATGAGCTTGTAGAGGTAACTTGGGGTTTTTTCAATTTTATGAGCAAGAAAAAGTTCCTAAAAAGAATGCTCAGACTATATTTTTCAGTTTGATGAGCTAGAAAATGAGAGAAAAAGAGTTTCTCAAATATTATTCATAAGATTTTAAAGAGCCTGAAGAAGGAACTCGAGGATTTTTGAATTCAAGAGCAAGAAAATGTCCCAAAAAATAACATACTCATATCTTCTTTGTAGTAGTTTAACGAACCCAAAGAAGTAGACTAGAGATTTTTTGGATTAACAAGCAAGAAAAATACCATAAAAAGAATGCTCAGTCTTCTTTGTGGTAGTTTAATGAGCCCGAAGAAGGAGACTCGAGGTTTTTTGGATTAATGAGTAAGAAAAATACCATAAAATGAATGCTCAAAACTACTTGATATCATGCTTGGAAATAGAAGGCTCTATGCCATGCATTTCCTCATAAGACCAAGGGAAAACATCATGGAAGTCCTTAAAAGAGTAGGTGAAGTTTGCAACCTCCTCAGGATTGCAGTTAGCTCCAATCTGAATGCTTTCCACGATACCTGTTTTGCTTGAGATACCAATGGTCATAGTATTTAAAATATTTCTCAAGTTCCCTTCTGAATCCATAGTTTGGACAATCGTATAAATCGAGGGAACAAACTCAGGTGGTTCAAGGGATAGGATTTGTATAGGGGTCATGTTCGAATCAGATATTGAAACATGATGGTGAGAGTTTTCCTAGGATTGTTCCTCTAAACACATGATCTCTAAAATATATTCATCCGAAGGTAGGACTTGATTGAGGAGATCACTAGACGGAGAAGCTGTGGGAGAGAAGGTGGTACCGTTGGCCATGACCAAAGTGACAAGAGAACCAGATGTAGATTGAATGGCATGATAAGCCAACTTGACTGGTGACAATGACATTTGTTCTCCATAAGAGTCAATGTTTGAAGGGGTTGGGAGGATCTAGGGATCGGTTGGGTCATGAGGAATAGTGGAGACCATAGAAATTATCTATGGAACCATGGTTGGTGGGAGAGGAAAACAACCCTTTAGGGAAGAACCCTTCAAGAGACTAGTACAAATATTGACATAAGAGTTAGGTATGCCACCCACTAAAGGTACAGTGCTGCTAGGAAATAATGAGTAATATGGGTTGTAGAATGATAGCTGGTCCACGTGACTATTCTCCCATCCAATGGAAAGAGTATGAGGCAAATGACCGAAGACATGATGGTAGTCATGGAATAATTCTGACTGCGGCTGAAAATCAGATTATAGTCAAGTTTTCGATCCACAGCTTCAACGTCCACTGTTACCATTTTACCACTCAGAGTGATGGGGTAGTCGACAACGTAACATTTTGGGATGAATGTATGGCCATCAAATGCTTCAAGGGAATTCAACGGCGGAGAGAGGGTTGGAGAACCCAAGGCAAGGCAACATGAAGTAGACATGATGCAGGTCGAAGCACCTTCATCAATGACAATTCTATGTAACCCTCGTCCTTTTGAAAAACTTTGCACCTGAAATGCAAGATGGTGGGAAAAGGGAGGTTTACATTTATCCATGTCAAATATTGCTAGCATCAAATCCTAAGGGTCAAACGTAACAATAACTAAAAGCATAGTTTTCCTTTGGGCTAGACAAGTTTGCAATACTTCGAGTGCAGACATAGCTAACGGTGCTTGTGCCAAATCTTCTACAATAGTGTTGTTCTAGGCAACACGTGCAGATGTATTATGTGTTGTGTGATGAAGTGCCCCTTTTGGGGGGTGAATTACAAGATCAGTAACCTCCCTTGCGATATGAAGACTATTGGGCAGTGATAGGTTTGAAGTCGATGCAGTCTTGAGCATTAGCAATTGGAGCTTCATCAATTTTATCTTGCGTTTGAAGATCGACCGTTTCAAAAGTGTAAATGATGAGTGATCCTTTACTAACTAAAGGATGATGTGAACTATCCTTTCCCCCTTATGAGGATTGAGGGGGGTTTGCAATAATATGCTACTGCTGATGAACATGGAGAGAGTTGTGTAGGATTGCGAGTGTCTAGCCAGTGTCCTTTTGAGCAAGAAAATATGTTCATTCTTGGAGGCACAAACAACAATGTGTCATATGGTCTTCCACACATATTTTGCAAGGGAAATTGACATAATTTCCATTTCCCTTGTCAGATGGCGTAATAGCTTTCTGCTTTGGGTTGGATTGCTTGGCTGGCTTCTCTTCAAAAGGAGAAATCTTTTTCTTATTCTTCTTATTCTTACCACTAGGCTTTTGTGTAGACTGCATAGAGTTTATCACAACAATAGGAAGAGCAGTTGATTGGGTAGTGGGATCAACAGACAACTCAACAATTTGGCCATTAAGTTATTTTATAGAAAACCCAAAGTTAGCACCGATAATACCATCAGCATGTGTGATAGGTTGCTGAGTAGTGGGAGCATTGGAAGTTCTGGGGGCATTTGGGATTTTGTTTTTAACTATGAGTAAATAAAATCTAAGTGTTGGGCATGATGAATGGATTGGTCTTCAGTGACCACACCACCTAAGGTATTGTCCTTGGCGAATTGGGGAAGAAGAGATTTACAAAACCAATCTACTAATAGCTAATCCAGAAGGGGTGCTTTGAGTAGCCTCTGCCTACGTCTCCATTCATCAATGTGATCAGAGATGTGGGTGGAGGTGTCTTGGCATAAATTAGTAAGGAGTTCCATCCTAGTTTCGTAGAGGATGGGTAACTAAAAGTGCTTTAAAACTTATTTTGCTAAGGTACCAAAGGTATTACCTGACGCACATGGTAAATCAATGTGCCACTTAGCAAAATTGCTAGTAAGCGTGTGGGGGAAGAGCCAGAGCTAGATAATATCATCCACCATGGAGTTTGATACGCACCACAGATGATAGGTGGTGATATGTGTACTCAGATTCTCCCCTTGTTTTCCTTCAAAATTCCAAATGTCAATAGGAATTTTGTGCAAGATTGGAGGCCAATGTAAGTTATGGTAGATGGGGTCATTGGTTAGTTTGTACAGATCGGGGATGTCAAGTTTTGCCAAAAAAGGCAAAGAATTTGGTGCCCCCAATTCTGACCAGGTTGATGACGAATGACTTGAGGGTTCTTGTGATGTTCCCATCATATTGTTCCCAGCATTATACATAGGATTTGTTGAATAATAGTTTCCTTAAGAAAAAATCATATATTTTTGTTGTCCATATGGGTTGTCAGGCTAGGGGATATAACCTTGATTGACCCCATGATAATAATTTCCCCCTTGACTTATTTGAGGTTGAGAATGGGGTGCCCAAATGGATTGAGCGAGACTTAGTTGAGGGATCCCGCCAGCCACATAGTTGGTCATCGACACTTGACTAATATATGGAGGATTAATGTCAATCAATGGTTGTCTAGTTTGTCCAATAAATAGAGGGCAGACTGTAATGCCCCCTATCAGTATGTGCATGCTGGGAATGGTGCCCCATGGCAATTGAACCTAGGGGTTTTAACTCAAAAAAGGATTCCAACCAAAGGGGTTTCTGAAGGGACCTGTGCTAACAACGCTATATGGAGCGCTTGTTGAAGGTCCACGAGTAGACACAAAAGGGGCAGAAACTGGTATGTATTGGTTTTTGCTCATGTTCGATGTAACTAAGTTTCTTGGACTTGGCATAGATAGCGTGGTTTGCGATCAGTGGTGTAGTAATAACTATTGACTGGGTAAGTGAGGGCGGACCAAAATTGTCCACAAAATCCCATGACCCATTAGTCATTGATGGAATGGTGGGTGTAGGTACAGTGGAAGACATGGTAGGTACAGGTGCAACTTGAATCAATAGCAGTCCCAATGGATCAGTGATAGGAGGATTATAGGGAGGCACAAAAACTTGAGTAAAGAAATCTTCCGACAATATTGAGTCTTGGGATGTATTGACTAATTCAATGTTAGATACTGGAGACTGATTACTTGAAGATGGGTAATTTGGCTCACCAAGGCTCAGTAGATCCTCCATGGTCAACAGAGGAAGACCTTGTTATCACAGAGGTTAACGATGAGGGTTGTATGTAGCATGGTGATTGATATATTTTATCAAACAAAATTATAGCGATATTGATTATAGTCTCACTGATAACAAGCTGGCACCTAAAAATAAAAAATACTCTAAAAAGTCAATCAGCAAGCAGTGGATATGATTATGTCTGATAACCACCATTTGCTGGAGATGAAACCCAATATCACAATGGATAAAAGAGAGAGTTGGCCAAATGTACAGTTATGATTACTCTTGAGCTTTGCCCAAATCTTAGATTAAGGAGCCAAGTACTCTCTTGAAGACAAGCACCCTACCAAAAACCAAAGACAGAGTAGGTTCGTCTATTTAGGTACCAGAGAAGTCTACGCCAGTGACCTTGTATTCATCCCCAAAAATTATGGCCACTCTGGTTACCTCAAATAACATACACTATCGGGGGGGACATGGTTGCAGACAATATGCTGTGTGGGCAGGATACTTGAGTCCCTGACTCAACTCCAGTATGCCCAAAGGGATTCTTAATACACATAATACGCAAAGGAGATGTAATCGAAGGTGGGCTACCTTCTTTCACATTTATTTTTCTCGCATTTAGCTCTTCTTTGACTGGAGTGGTCCCAGATAGTATGAGTGCAGCAGGATTTTCCCTCTTTAATGACACTAGTCTCGATTTTACGATCTTGCCTAGTTAACTCACAGTTGCCTAACCCAAGATCCTTGCCAAGACTAATATGTGTGTTTACTCAAAAAGGAGTTGTTGATTGATTTTATTACGAGATAAATTTTAAATTTACTTTGTTAATGTATTCGGAAGGGGTTTTGATGTATGGAGTTTTGTGGGACTCTAACACAAACCATGCAGAAAATTATTTTAATTTCACTTCGATGAATGAGTTATTTCTATAAGGAGAGGATAATTCATACATCAATGTGTATGATGCATCCAACACAGTAAAATACAAGAACAAATTGCAGATATGCAATGCTCTCTAACAGATTTACAATCAAATAAATGCATAGGTGGTTGTGGTGGAAATACCCTCAAGTATCTTCCCAGGATCCCTGGTAGATAGATACGATTAGATGCAGCTTGAACAAATATGACATGTACATATCCATATTGATGAAATAGTGATCAAAGTAGGAGGGAAGAGTTTACCTTGGATCTTGATGCATTGTTTCTGGAGAACCCAATGTAGTGAAGTGGAAGACCCCTCTACTAGCTCCTAGATCATTACCTGCATATAGAAAAGATGAGAAGAAATACCACAACATATAACCTTGATAATCAAAACAATAATACATAAGGATATCTAACGACATGTATCTACATTACTCATAACCTATGGTATTGCATAAACATGTAAATGAATCATAACATCAACACCATGGAGTAGACAACACAACTTTAGGTCTATATTAATAATAGGAAAGAGTGATTACAACCATCAGTTGAATCAAGCTTCCCTTACTACTCCAAATCCTCTCTCTCTCTCTCCCTTCTTAACCTCTTGGTGAACCAATATGTCTCATACAAAGTTTTGATAGTAATTAGACAATCCTTCAAATCCTTGCAACCCCTTTCACAATGCCCCAAGCCTCCATATATAGAATGAGAGCCTAATCCTTACCAAGTCTTTCATGAGTTCCCTTTAGGAAGTACTAGGATGTTTCCATGCTTTATTTCTCTTTCACTTTTCATTAGACTACGTTAGGAATAGAAATATCCTCAAATAGGTTGAAGATGGATGTTTCTTACTTTTTGGGCTGACATATGAGTAAATAGTGGGATATTATTTAGTCAAACCACTCCTTTGACCTTTGGAAACTCACCAAAGCTGACTAATGCTACCCCTATGGCAACATAGAGAAATTTTTTGTCCAATTTCTCCCCATCTGATTAAATTTAATGAGTCTAGAGAGGTAAACTCGGTGGTATTTTCATATTTAGAGAGTCTAAAAAGATAGTAAAGAGTAACTCCAGGGGGGTCTCTTTGTTATAGTTGTCAACCAGGCGTGAAAAATGTTTAATAGTATACCCAACATAGTTCCTTTTCCATAAGTTATTCTACTGAGTCCGGATAAAGATATAAACCTATGCTCAATAGACATTTGCCTCCTTTTTCTAAGAGTACAAGGGGACAGAGTAAACTTAATATTCTTCGTGAAATTTTAATGATTCTGGTGGGCTCCAGTATTGTAGCAATGGTGCTGCAACTCCTGGGACTCCCTTCTTTACTTTTATCAACCTGGTAGTTCGTAACAAAATTGGAAGTGATAGTGCCGTATGCACAAGTACTAGCTCTTACTGCAGGCTGTCACTTGATCAGCTAGCACAAGTTCGCTAGGAGCTCAAGCCAACTTCTATGAGTTCTCAGAAGGAGCTTTTAATTTTGATGAAAGAAAGCTAACTCAAAAGAGGCTATTCTACTTGCAGAAAGAAGATGAAAGCTGAAAGGAAATGTAAACCCTAACAAACCCTAGTTTTACCCACTAACCCTACTTTTGCAAGAAAAAGAGATGAAACTACTGAAATGGATGCCATTGACTATTTTCAAGGTAAAATGCATGTACTTAAGCTACTTTTGAAGGAAAATGTGGAAGAACCATCTTTTTGTACTTTTGAGCAATTTTATGCAAAATTATTATCGTTGTGTTTTAACTATTTGACTGTGCAGATGTTTGGTGATGAAAGGAGATAGATTTGGCTATTGTAGATGATGAGGAAGGTGTGGAGAGGACCTAAGGAGTCCCTAGCATCCTTCTAGAGAATTCCATGGTGATCAGATCTCGAAAACTTGCTCACATGAACTTCTACAGGAAGTCTGCATGGGATCTATAGGAAGTTTTATAGGAGCAGGCCGAAAGTGATTTTCGAAGGCTTGGAGAAGGAAAAATGGTGGGAAAGTGGAAATGAAGGAGGCGTACAGATTTTAAGGGGTCTAGGACCTTGTAACTAAAGCTCAAGAGTGAAGAAGATGGTTGGTTTTGTTCAAAGGTGAAGGAAGCGATTTTGCACAAAAATGTAGAAATTAGGGTTGTTTGAGAAAGTGTGGCGAATGAGTGAAAAAAACCTTGAGAAAGAGACTGGAGCAGGTTGTATGATGGAGGAAGGATAGGCTGCAGTGTCTTACAGGTGCTTTGCACACTTCTTTTCAAAACTGACCCAAGCAAAAACTATGAAAATGGAGTTTTACTTATTTTTGACCTAATTCTGACCTAGAAAACATAAAAGTGTTGAACAGAACTTGATGGACAGGAAGTTATGCAAGAAAGCTATGGAAACTAAGCAATAATAGATCTAAGCATGAAAACACAACTGATATCAACTTTTCCAACTCGAAATCTAACATTACCAATTGCATTGGAAAGAAAAAACAGTGTTTTGGTGGCAACAAGAGTACTTTGGTCTTAATTCATAGTCCCAAGGAGGGAGAAAGGAGCTCAAAGCCTACTTGGTAGCTTTTTTGTGGATCTTTTCTATTATTTCAGCAAACTAACTAGTCAACCTAAAGCAAGAACAACTATTCTAATCATAAAAAACAACCTAAGTAATAAAGCAAGATTTAATCTAAATAACAGAAATTATTTCAAGAATGCAAGAAAAACACATATAAATACAAAAAGGAGGTACTGGGCACTTTGGTTGGGCCCAACCCCAAGAGTTACAGCCCCCTTAGAAATATCAGTTTTGGTTCAAGGCTGAATTTATCTTCATTGATCAAAAACTAATAGTCATGTCACAAAACTGTTTATAGAAAGAGCTAAAAAAGGAGCTGAATGCAGAGATGCACTAAAGTGCGAAAATAAATTGTTCAATAGCTAACCTACTGAGGCCTGAGGCCTTCTTATTTATACAAGTTGAGGACCCCAACAGTCCTCCTAAAATTTAGGAACTCGCCAGCCAAAACTTGTAGATAACAACCACTTCACTAGACCTGCTCGACTGACCCTTGAAATCATCTTTGATGGGTTTTTGAACTCCAAGCTATTGGTGGATAACTCAAGGAAGGGGTCATTTAGTGCAGGAGACACCCCTCCTATGAATCCTCAGCCTTGTTTCTTCGCATTTGGCTGCTAATCTACTCACAAATGCCTAATCTTGGTCCAAAAATGTCCAAAAATCTGCAATAAGCACGTATTAGACTTTGTGGTAAAATGACTTATCCCCATTCACTCAATTAACATAAATATATTCAAAAGAATGCATAAAACTATAGAGAATGGTGGATTAAATGAGAATAATAGGCAAAATGAGCCCATATAGTTACCCATTTCTGGGGCTCATCATCACCCCCCTGTTGAATGGGTTGCTCATCCTCTGAGCAACTAATCCAGCTATTCATCCTTAATGGCCTTAGCTACTTCCCTAACATCCCATGCTTCTGAAGTGATGTCATCTTCCCTGTCATGAAAACCTGCCTTTCTATCTACTTCCTCCCATTGCCTGTGTTCTTCTTCTTCCTTGACCCCTTCCAGTAGTCCTAAGAGTAGTGGAGGACTGGACTTTAGGCCAATCCAGTTGACCTTCAGGTTTTGCATTGATTGTTTATAAAGGGGCACTCTTGCCAAAGCCTCCCTAATTCTAGTTGGGGAGTGATACTCCTTGATCTTCAAGCTATAGGATAGTGTATTCCATCTCCTCATACAAGCATGAAGACAATCATCACCAAATGATCTTTCCATGTCCTCAAAATTGGTGATGGCTTGTGCTTGCTTTTCGACATAAGCTGGGAGAACTTGAGGGTTGTTTGCAAGGTGTTGATGAGCATATACTAGGGTTGAGGGGTCTTCTGGTTCTGCCCTAATTAGCAAGGGCTCATTCAGTTCTTTGGCCATGATTTGTTGAACTTCCACTGCCCTTTTTACCTCATGGCTCATCCAGGAAGCCATAGCCATGAGTTATACATCTCCCAATGCAGCATTGGCGTCCCAAAAGTTCATATCAAGGAGTGTCGGATGTAGGTTTTAACCCCATACAGAAATTACCTGCATACGAATTCTAAATCACATGAAAAATAAAAATGCGAGAGAATAACACATAAAACACATATACACAGATATTTCCCACTGGATCCCGAAACCGGGACTACCAGCTTGATTTTTCATTATGTTCCTTTCAATGTTACAATACATATTTATACATGCTGAAGCATCCAATACCATGGACCGAAAACCATTCGCCGTCCAAAACCATGATCT